>JAHDVE020008450.1:0-35917 GCA_022606495.2 Halesus radiatus | reverse complement strand
TATTATATCAATAAGAACAATATCGAATATATATGTATGTATATAGAGAGAGAAATATAGATTGGAGTATATAATGCATATTGGAGATTTATACCTATTTTTTATTAAGTATTTCGCATCTGCATACTAGCAAACTAACCCCAGGCAATATGATTTCGTGATTGGTTGTTTATGGTTTCAACATCATCCGATTTTGCTGGGGGAAATCGTGTCCTTGATGTTCAAATACGCCGAGTAAATAAAAAAAACTATATGCATCCTCTGATTTTTTTTTGACTTAAATTAACATATTTATGTTTTCTAAATTTTTACAAATATATCTAAATATGGAGTTCAGATTTAAAAAAATATATATATATATATCGAATGGCATTCAGAAATCTCCAAGATAATTAAATGGGAAAAAATTGTATATTTATTGTTTTTAATAGCATTTATATAAGAAAAATGATGGAAATTTTGATAATTGTCAAACATGAATATTTGAGATTTTTAAACAGAAAGTTACAGATAATCATAATAATCTTAAGATATTGTAAAACATTGTTCCTCTAGATCTATCTTTCCACAATAACGAGTAAGCAAAAAAAAATTGAACAAAACTGTTTTATATCTTAAAAATTATTGCGTAGAATCAACAATGACTTTTTTTAATAAAATTTAAGAAAGCGATTCGGGTTGGATTTTAGTTGTCAAAGAAATAATTAAGTTTTACATATCTATATTTTATATCGATCAGATATATCTAACAATACGTATATTTAAAAAAAAAAAAATAGAATATTTAGAACATTCAAAATAATTTTTTATGTTCCTATTGAAAAAAACATCAGTCGACCAAGTATCAATTTTTTATAAGTTTTATTACATTGGATGATTATGATTTTCATAACTACATCACATAGCCAACACGGATGTATGGCAGTGAAGTTAAAATTCAGGAATAGTTTTTTTTTTAAATATATTCATTCACAAGATGTAATGAAAAATGTCAAGCAGAATGTGTTAATTTTTTTTTTAATGTTTAGAAATTGACCAACAGAAAGTTACGTTTGGGAGATACAGAGAATGGAAGGACCTGATAGATTTTTATCAGAGCAGTTAACAATGAATTCTATTTCCAATAGATAAAATAACTTAAAAAACAAATATATATCTTTTATAAAATTTTGTTTTTCCTTATTCAATATTTATTTTGACATTGATTATTCATCGATATTATTTTTTCATCTAATGATTAACTCTAATAAATGTAGGGGGGGCTATCTTTTAAATAATTGTGAATTATGGGGAAACAATTAATATTTGGACTGAGAAACATTTCTCGTACTAATCAATCCTTGGGCTTCTTCTTGAGTCTGAGTTGGTTGGAGTGACCGCACTTTCTCTTCCTGCAGTTGGTTGCCTTCACGGGAAGGGTTGCGTAACACTTTCTGCAGATCTTCTTCTCGCAGTTGTACTGTTTGGCCACGGCAGCAACGGTGGGATCCATCACTCCTCCTCTCAGCCTCAGCACGAGATGCAGGGTGGATTCCTTCTGGATGTTGTAATCGGAAAGAGTTCTGCCATCTTTGTTTTTTTAGTAAGATCATAAAATGTATTTAGTGTAAAATGTTGTTGATAAGTTATGAATAGGGAATAATAATATTATACCTTCGAGTTGTTTGCCTGCGAAAATCAGCCTTTGCTGGTCGGGAGGGATGCCTTCTTTATCCTGGATCTTAGCCTTAACGTTTTCGATGGTGTCGCTCGACTCGACATCAAGGGTTATTGTCTTGCCGGTGAGGGTCTTGACAAAAATTTGCATTTATTAAAAATATAAGTATTTAGAAATAATAAAGTAAAAAAATATATATTATATTAAAAATTGTCTTTTTCAATTCTTAGTTTCATGGATATTAAAAAAAAAATATATTTAGTTAAAATAAGGAAAATAAAAAAATAGGGAAAAAAAAGCCTTATTATTGTTATTGCATTTTGTTATTTTAAAAATATGAATTCTTCAAATATCACAAGTAGGATGGGATTCAAGTTGTTACTTCAAAGAGTATATTTTTATCCCGAAACTTATATCTTATTCCTTTTAGTTTCCAAAGCTTCATTCGCTACTTTCTTAAGTCGTTGATGGTTTGCTTGGAGGGCGACGATAAGTCCCTCCTCATCAGTTACCTCTTCTCTTTCAGCATCCATCTGGTCTGTCTTTGGGAAATAGACCTTTCTCAAATAAATACCAATGATGGCAAGCACAAATATACAAGTGACACCAACTCCCACCCAACATAAGGTCGTCTCGTTTGTCAGGAAAAGGACCATACCTCCAACATTAAAGATTAAGGCGACAGCAAGTATAGCTAGATCGACATAGTTGAACCATAATATAAGGCAGGGTTGGTGAGTCCATACGATTATCATCAGTATTGTTAATACCGAGATGATAATGCTTATGTAGACGATCTCAAGTGTCCAATTTTGAGTGGAAGTCGATGTTAGTAAGACGTTAGCAGCGACAAGAGTAAATTTACTTTGAAATGAGACCACTAAGTAGCTTGGCTTATACTTGAGATCTAAGGATTTCTCTGCGAATTGAAAGTTAGGAGAAGCATATGCGCTAATGGGGTAGTAGACCGCCATAGCGACTACACCCATAATAATATAAACAGTATGATAGCCTGTGAGACACTCGATGTCTGAGTTTCTGTAAAGATAAAATACGTTATTCGTACTTTCGATCCAGGTGCAGTCGAAAGTGTCGTAGATGGTGGTCATGATGATGGAAAAGAGACTCAGACTGATGGACTTGTAGATATTTGTAAAGAAGAACATAGGGTGGGGGAAGTTGGCTGGTGTGCCCATCTCAGTCGATCCGAAGCGTCCCTCTGCAATGTAACCGATGGCTTTCAGACTCATCCCCGCATATATGAATGTGATAGCCACGCAGATCCAGAATACGATAACATAATTGTGGTAGAGAATTCCACCATTGTTTGGATTGATATCCGGGGAAGTTCCAAACCATGGGATGGTCGAGTTCGATAAGGTCAAAGACATGAAGTAATAAAGGTCCAAAAGTTTCATCGCAGCAGGGAAGTAGTTGTTAAACGTCTGTCGGAAGAGGTACTAATTTTTCGTGTCTTGGGAATATTCGAGTTCTGCCTTCTCGAGGATCTTGGTTGCCTCGACAGCGACATAGTCCCATTTTTTGATCTTTTTGGCAGTTGCGCGGCGAGTCGACAGATCAATGGCAAACAATGCTTTGATTTTTAGTGGCAAATATGAAAACACATCCCAAAGTGAATTCATCGACCTCGTCCAACAGCCATAGATTTGAGTTTTAGACTTTGATCTGCAACCCGCTTCTTTGTCTTTTTTATTTTGAGATTCCTATTATACAACAGACAGAGACCTGAATACCTTGGCGAGCCTCTGTTGTTCTTTCTTTTTTTCATATTTCTACTTATTAGTCTGGTTTTTACTATCGATGTCCTTTTTTATTTCAGGAAGTCTAAGAAAAGGAGTATTAGAAATATCCACGTAGTTATATTGGTGAAACTGATAGAATTTGTCTAGATACTCTCGAAATTCTGCCAGCGAACAAAGATTCGGCAAGATCACCTCAACGAGCATTCCTTCCAGTTTGGTATCTGAAGGACTTTACTCGATCAGATGGTCACAAATATCGTGAAGCACCAATCCAAATCCTTCGAGATCAAGTGCCATGATCTGACCCCATTCGAAGAGGGCATATTTGTTATACAGTGTTGACAAAAAATTATTATCGATTTCGACCTTGGCCAGCCCGAACAATATTTTTAGGTCGTTGAAAATCATGGATTTACTACTGCCAATATCCTCGTTTGAAAAGAAATTAAAGATGTGATGAAGGCATTCAATCCGGAGTTTTCTGTTTTTAGGCAGTTTATCGTTGAAGTCCGAGTAAGTTCTCTTTTTGTTGGAGGCATTCATGCTCCTGAGTTCGACTGTTCTTGTGCTTATCAGTTCGTCTTTGAGCCTATTATCGACGAACTTGGGTTTCTTTTTGGATTTTCCATTGTCGAGAATATTAGTATTCATAACTTCTTTGAGCACGAGGAGAGGAAGCATATCCTCCATCGCATCTTTTTCAATTTTGTTATTATCGACAACTCCTTGCATCTTCTCCTCAAAGAGTTACTCATCTCCGCAAAGACAACTTAGGAACTACAGGCAGCAAGGATACTCGTGCAGAGAAGGAGGAGCTTTTTCTTTCTCCTTCTTGATGAACTGGAGAGCGCTTGATCCGGTTTGTTCAGCTTTCTTCTGTTTCTTCCTTTCGTGATAGTCTTCCATAGTAACCAGTTCGATTTTGTCTGCATCGTTCTCGTAGTATCTGACAGGATACTCATTTTTCAGATAAAACAGATATTTTTTATCACGATACTGATATGACTCGTAAAAGCGAAATAAAGCATCATCTTCAACCTCGACTCCTGACTCATTCAAAAAGGTTCGAAGTTCATTAGAAATGTATTTCATTTTTTTCTCTTCCTCAAAACGGTTGAGGATGGCGTTGAAAATCAGAGACACCACAAACACAACTCCGATGATCATAATTGAAGCCAGCATAATCACATTGTACAGGAAAGTTCCAAATTCAGACTGGTTTATAAAGATTGATATTGCCGGAACAGCATCGGCGAAAGGAACGATTAGAAGTAACCAGATGAGAATGGCAGACACAGGACTCAGAAAATTGTTAATATGGCGGTTTGAGTTTTTCAAGAGAGTAATGCCAACAGCAAGGAGCATCATCATAAATAAAAATACCCCTAAAAGCCGGAGAACGAGCGAGGCCGAAGAGTCCTAAGTCACAAAGCTGAAGGCAATCAATGCGAAGGTACCTAACAGAGGAGATAGCAGTAGAATTACAAACCTATTGGGTACAACTGCATCAAAAGGTTTACTGGTGATAAGGTATTGCACTAACAGAAACACAATGAAATTGATGACAAATTGTGAGTACACTACGTAACGGATGCTATCACTATAAAAGTAGCCCGTAGCTGGATATACGTTAAGGAGGGAATTTAAACAGTATAGACTAGTCGTTTCAGTCGCTATAAATATTATGGCGTTGAGAAGATGTCCTGCGTTGGTGAGATCCATATGAGTAATGGCTTTAAGACTGAAAGTCTTACTCACCACATAAGGGACATATTTAACTTCATCCTCATGATAGTCATACTCAATGGTACGGTCTACGATTTATAGTTTTTGGTTCTCGACAATAAATTCATAACCGAATTTTATGATCTTCACAATCTCGTAGACCACAACGACTGCTGTTGAAATACCGATAATAGAGAAAGCGGCGTAGTTAATTTGGTCTATTACTGAAGAATCAGAGCTGAACATTTGGAATCGGTTGAGGGTAAGGATAACTGCTGGAGTGAAAAAGAATGCGAAAAGGTAAGCGAGGCTCCCAAGAAATAAGATCCTATCTTTCTTGGGAATCGTCTTCAGGACCAGCCAGAAGAGGATGGTAAACGGACCCACGGCCAGGAGAAGGATGGTCAGAGAACTTCCGGTGTAATAGAAGAGGGGATAGAGAATGCCTGGAAGAACGGCGGCACAGGAGGCAATAATGAAAGACCAGGAATTATTGAAGGAGGATGTCATTATCCAGCATCCAATCAAAAGAAACAAGGGGATATAGGCCATAGTTAAGGCGATTGGTAAGACCACAGAATAGTCGGAGCTACTTAATTTGTTTATGAGGAGTACCATAAAGTAGATTTCCAGGCTGATGAATGTCACAAAAACTACCGCCGATAACGTCTTCTGGAAAACTTTGTATTTCTGGACTAGGATGGAAGTTGGCAAAGTTTCATAGTCGTTGATTTGCCGTTCAGTGAGTCCGAGAGATAATAATTAATTTTGCATGGTTGCATGGGTTGGGGAAAAGAGTTTTTAGTCAATATAGACGTATAGAAAACAGAGCATAATTCCATAGATGCTGTACATGATTGGAAGATTATTGGAGAAAAACGTGCCATTTATTGATCCAACAGTGATAATCGTGCTAATTAGTTGATGAGCTGGCCAGAGAATGAGCAATACTTGGACTCCAAGTGCGTATAGAATACTGTACACTGCTCCAAGAGAGTTACGAATATACTATTTGAGAGGGTAAATCAAAGGCATTGTAAGGAGTGCGGCAGGTAAACTAGCGTAGCTGATCCAATCATAGAGTGTATTGTTAGGGTCTATCGGGTCCAACGGAAGAAACTGGTATTGCAATAAATAAAGAATAATTACATAAAAATAAATAAATTTTATATTTACTGAGTAAATCTGAAGTGAAGAAACTCTATAGTAAGCCAAAAATACTCCCAATGGAAGTATTACATAGAAACACATCAAGACTATCCTTGAGTACCAATGCGATGTCAGTATCCATATAGCAGAACATATAAAACTCATGATTACGAAATCCCGATAGAGCTCGACCAGACTTGAGGTGCTGCTGGAAGATGATGCAACTGTAGACAACATCACCCAATCATACAGAGCAAAGAAGACAAACACGAGAAATAAAAGTGTCAAATACACTATGTCATCAATTCTGATCCTCAGAACTCCAGGAACCGAGTACTGTTGCTGGAATTCGAGGGCTGACGGAGTGGTTTCAAAACGGAAGACTTTGCCAAGGCAGCTTTCTTCGTAGGTGAGTTAGATTTTATAGATTTGAAGAAGCTCGCTCAGCTCCTCGACTTTTGGATCGATTTGATCGGAGTTTAGAGACTCGTGCTCTTCGACTGGAAGCATTAAAGCAGTTATTGGAGCCTAAATTATTATTATTACTCTTCAATTATTCTGATATAAACAGATAAATAAATAGGTATATATATATTTATATATTTATATATTTATATATCCAGCAAGAAAATAATATATTTTTTGTCATTACTATTACTTCATATTTTTATGATAAATTTAAATCTGATAACTATTAATAAGTCAATATTTTGTGACTATTAATAATATCTGTATATAAATTAACGCCTGATTAATTATATTTTATAAGATCAACTTAACAGTTTTTATTGATTGGCTAACTTATCATGATCTCTCCATGGCTCAGTCGAGTTCTATGCCTTCACCTCTTTATTTATATTAGTTTCGGATTCTCCATTAATGAAACATATCCGGATACCGATTCAAGTACTTATTCCAAACTTTATAATAATTTATTTAATACAATTATTAGTATCACCAAAAGTAATAATAAAAAAAATAACTTAATTTTTTTCAAAAATATCTAGATTTATAAATCTCGTCATTAATGGACTCAAAGGTTATTCACACTAGAGCATAGATTGTTTCCAAAACTGCTGTTAATCATGATAGCTACATATACAAATTCAAATTTCTCGACTCCCCTATCAAATTTCCTCCAGGAACTCATTTTGTTGTCAGGTAAATCTTTTTTTTAAAATGCCCTCTATCTCTCTTAAATTATTTATTATTAACCTCTCTTTGTTTATTGAACACAAAAAATAACTAAATATATATATAAATTTTTTAGGCAGCACCTCAACACATGGGAATATCCTGACGGGGAAGAAATTTCCAGGAAATACACACCCATTTCGTTAACTTAATAAACCGTACTTTAATAGAATAAATATATTTAGTAATAATCATGGAGTTGAATTTTTTAATTGAACTTTTTTCAGGATACGATGGAAATGCTTGTTAAAATTTATCGACCTAATTCGAACCCGACTTTTCCTCATGGAGGCAAATACACTCCATATCTTGAATCACTCAAAGTTGGAGACACCATCAAGGTCGAAGGTCCTCACGGCAAGTTCAAGTATGAAAAAGGCGTCATCAACAGCCCCGGGTCCGAGAAAAACAAGGAACTCAGTAATTTTAAAGCAAAAAAGATTGTGTTCTTGGTCGGAGGCAGCGGATTGACTCCTGCTTATCATGTGATTCGCCATATAATAAATGACCCTCTGGATAGTACCGAGTTGGTCCTCTTTTATGGAAACAAATCAGAAGAAGATATTTTGCTAAGATAAGAACTGGACACAATGAGCAAAAGAGTCAAAGTTTACTACATGATCGATAAAGCAAAAGAAGGATGGAACGGGTTTGTGGGTAGAACCAGAAAAGAGGTGTTAGAAGAAATTACGAGACTTGATGAACATGATACCTTGTATGCTCACTGCGGCCCAGCTGGAATGAACAAAGCCATTCGAGATATCTTTTCAGAATATCCTGAAAGTCACGTGTACAAATTTTGATTTATAAAATATATGTGTAGAACAATCTGATAAAAATATAATTATATTTAGATAACAAAATCTAATTGGTATGTACTTTTTTATTTGGGATTTGTAGATCAAAGTATTCGTAATTTCGACTTTCTTTCCTTGAAGTTTTTATTAAAATATAATCTATTCCTTATCACTGACTATAACTTAACATAATATATTTCGTTGGGTAGTTTGATTTTAGAGTTCTTCGATTAACGAAAAATCTGCTAAACTAAAAAAAATAGAATATATAAAATAAATATAAATAGAATATCAAACACATATTATACTAAAAATGTTTTCTTCTAAAATTATTTTGACTCGGAAAATATACTTTTATCTACTCATTGCAGCGATACTTCTTAAATCCACAAAATCTCAATTCCCAGACTTCAATTCCTTCGTTTAGCAATACAATAAAACCTACTCGTCACTTTAAGACTAAAATCTACATCGGGACATTTACAACCAGAATGTCGAACGCATCACACTATATAATACGGACCACAGTGAATGCACTCTCGCCATAAATCGATTTACTGACATGGCTGATTCCGAGCTCAACAGTAAATTATATTCATATCATTTGGCTGTAAATAAACAAAAATTAAATTTTATATATTGGCATTATCTATCCAATTAGATTTCAGAAACATTAGATATGAGATGTTCAATGCATCCTCCATGAAGGTTGGATTGACCTAAAAATCAGGGGCAGGAAATCGAGTGGGGTCAAGCACGGCCACGGCTGTTGATTGGCGCACCCTGAACAAAGTATCTCCCATCAAAGACCAGGGATTATGCGGATCTTGTTGGGCATTTTCCACTGTCGCTTACCTCTAGAGTCTCTTGGCTATATTATATGATACAACTTATGATCTTTCTTAATAATTCTTCGTCTAGTGTACCTCCAACAACAACACATGTAGCGGAGGCTACGTCGATGAAGCTCTTTCACTAGCATAAACTAATGGCATCCCCCTTGAATCAGCTTTCGGATATTCATCATCGTTTACCTCGTCGGGAAAGCCGTCGAGCCCTAGTAAAGTCTGTAACGACACAAATACTACCTTTATTCCTCTCCCGAATAACACAAATCTCCAAGCTTCGTATTCCTTAACAGACAAATAAATGCAAACCTTAATACAAAAATCCCCCATAATCAGTCTAATCTATGCAGATACCAATTTTATGCATTACAGTTCTGGCGTGTATACTTGTGCCACTGTTTACAATACAATAAATCATGCTGTCGAAGTTGTGGGATTTACGAGCGAAGGCAATTACATCATTAAGAATTCCTGGGGGACGACTTGGGGAACAGATGGGTTTGGGATCATCAATAAAAATAATAGCTGTAACATGAAAGCTTATGTGTATCGGCTTTACACTCAAAGCATTGATTCGCCAGTTATCGCGAAGGGGTCAAAAAGCTATAGTATTTTTTCTCTCGGTCTCACCTTAGTTTTAATGGGTGTTCTGTTGGCCTGAGCAAATTTTGCAATAAAAATACAAAAGACAGAATATCTCATGTCAAATTACTATAATGATAATATTAAAAATGTATACATATAAAGATATACATATATTTTTTATTTTAAATATATCAGTTAGAATAAATCTTAATAAAAAATTAACATCAATATAAATTTACTCGTTTCCTCCCTAACGCATCAATATTATATTTTACAATTTAATATTGTAGAAAAATAAAAAAGACTGAAAAAAAGAGTAAGATAGCCTTATATCAAATATAAAGAGTAATATGACGATTCGAAGAAGCCTGCCACTGTCACTGATTCATCCAGAGAATGTTATTGAGAAGACTAAAACAAACAGTCAGTCTTCCAAAATACTCCAGCAATTCCAGCCATGTGCAGCCAAACCCAAAACTTATCAAAGCACCCATGATACCCATCAGATAAAGAAAAGGCAACCACATCAACAACAACCACCTGCTTCACGGCGAAGCATTGAGAGGAAGAGTCTCCCAAAATTAAGTCTGAATAATGCGAAGCCTACGAAGAAAAAGGTTGTCAAATGTGAATCCTCGGTTAGCAGCTGCCACTTACAGAAAGCAAACATTGAAAAACCTGATAGAACAGCCAAACCAGTGTTAACGGAAGATCGGATCGAGGCCATCAGAATACAGTTCAACCATATATTGTAGGAATGGGGCCTCAACTAATTTAGCCCAATTAACATCTCCTAGTTCTTCAGTGCCTTCAGTCAAATCAAAGGACCTTTCTCCCCGAAAGATATTGTTCCAGTCGAGTAAATATTGTTGGCTCTTTGGAAAGCGTTGAGGGGTTTCGAAGCCAAGTCTATTGCGGCTTCCACACTTTATGTATGTTTGTTATAAAGTAGTGCTTTGCTCGATTATAATAATCACATCACAAATTCGTTCATCGAAAACATTGTCAATATATTCAGAGCCCTCAGGTCGAAATTCAAGAAATATTCCCCACTATCTAATCTATTGTTGAGTCAATATGTCGCGCCTCACTCGGCTGGAAAGAAGAAAATTCCAATATTGAAATAAAACATACCATTAAAATAAGAAAGCAAGATGAATAACATGGTGGACAATAATTCTGTATTGGAGGTAACGGTAAAGATCAAGGAGGGTGTAGTTGAGAGAATTTCAATAAAAAATAAAGACAGTGTTAATATTGCCGCTGATTCTCTCGCTTTAAAATACAGTAAAAATAACAATACAATAACAAGATACATTATGGCAAATTATTTTTTTTGTTTAAATTTTAATGTAATTGATTTTTAAATATTATTTTCAATATGATTATAGAGTTGTCCAAATAGAAAGTTGAACTGATTAAGACATTGATCCACGCTCAATTGAATAAACATTTAACCAAAATTACTGAAGAATCGGTCGATGATAACATAAGTGCAATCAGCGACTCCTTTAATTAATTTTAATGACTCATCCCAAAAATTACATATATAATTTATCTTATTCTTTATTTTTTTAAAATATTTACTGAAGGATATTCATATTAATAGGTACATAAATGAAAAAATAATAAGAAAAATATATTATAATGGTCATTGAGGATTGTGGTCTTTTTCTATCAGTGCATTAAATCTCTGTTCCAGTTCCTGATTGACACTTTCAAGACGTGCTAACTTCTGGTTGAACTCGGATTCTACCTCGTCTAATTCTATTTTGTACATTTTTTAGATCTCCACATTCAGCTGATTTTATTTCTCCAATTTTCTGTTCTCTGCCTTTAGCTGTTTCAAATCTTCTAAGAGGTTGAGAACGTAACATCTCACCTACTGTTTATCCTCGCGCAGCAAGGCATCCACTATCTCCTCGTCCGCCGACCTCATCTGCTTGTTTTTCCCTATTATGCTATCCTGGTAAGTACTAACACGCCTTCCAGACTGTTGGTTTTGGGTGACTATCGTCGATGGTAGCGGGATTGAAGTGTGTTCGCGAGAGGACCGACGGTGGTCTTATGGGTTCGAAGGAAATATTGTTGTAGATTATCGTTGTCTGTTCTGCATTGAGAAATATTATTTCCTATCTATCTTTAATATTTTAATAATATCATTTTTTTTTTGTTATTGTACTATTGAATATTTTTAACAAATAATGTATTGACTAATTTCACATATTAGATATTGAAATTTTTCAAATCTATTGTGTATATTATAAAAAAATATATTTTCTTACTGAATAGCATCATCATTGATTAGATAATCTTAGATAATCATTGAAAATGAATTTATTTAGACTTGCACAATTAAAAAAAAATATCTTAATTTTGAATTAAAAGCTCAGTCAAGAGTCAAGAGCACTTCGAATTTATTTTAGAAGTTGTTAAATCTCTGAACCGATTTTATAATACATCTGTAAATCTGTCTGGGTAGATTTATTTGTTGATCGCACGATACGTCCCTTCCCCTTCCGATGTACTCTCGCCAGAGATTATGAGTCTTGCATTGATCGACCGGATGTCTTCGGGGTAAAGGCTTGGCAATTTGAAGAATGCTGACAAAAACAGTATTCTTGCTTAAAATCTCTGCTTTCTTTGGCTGAATTATAGTTTGAAATTTTGAAGTCAGAGAAGTGATTGTCGTATTGCTGGTCATTTTTATAATGGATGACTGGAGAAGAAGTCACCAGGACTGTGTGAGGGTTCTGAACATTTTTTAACATGTTGCGAGAGTCGCGAAAAGCCCTGTTTATCTAGCGAATTGGGTGGGAGGGGAGGATCTCGTCATCCAATTCCGATTCGTCCCCCAGAGAGCGTATAAGATCTACAATCTCATCGATGGCGAAGTAAATGTGGGAGAAGGTATGAGCACCTTTTTCTGCACCCTTGACTATTGTTTTGAGCTTGGCCAGTTTTCGTTCAATCATTTATGTATATTTTTATGCGCTTCAATTTTTTAAAATTAAAATTAGATATCATTTATTTAAAATAAACTATCTTGAAGCATAATATAAATAAAAAATAAACAGTATTATAAACTATGAAGAATATTTTATTATCCTCTTCAAACATAATTTTTTTATTAAACAAAAAAAGAAATTCAATTACGTCTAAATCTGAGAACTAAGTTATTTTTTGGACTCAAATGAGATTCTGTAATTCTTTGAGAACAAGTTTCATAATATTAAGCAAACATAAAGTATAATTAATTTTATTAAAAATTATATATTAAAATAAGTTATATAGTTATCGATATATATAAAAAAGAAGAATTTGTTCTCGAAGCCTAAGAAAATTAAATTATCATCAAGCTAATAATTACAAAACAAATCATAATTATATACTAAAAAGAATAATCGTAGCTTTAAAGTCCAAAAAAATGAAGATGAACGATTAACGAGAGAAGTAACAACAGGAAAATCAACGATATTAAAGATCGAACTCCTTAACCAAACATTATAAATAAAACATCAGAAACAAAGTAGGCAAGCCCAGCAACACATCGAGCCATAAGACTCATAAAACCAAGCACAGTAAAAAGAGAGTTAGAGAACAAGGCTTCGTCCTCAACTGCATCAACGAGGTCGAGTCCAAACTTCCCTATTATGATTCCACCCGCGATAAGTATCTTAAATATTTCCCCATCAGATCTGGGTCTTCTGGATGTGGCACTATGAAACATCACTCAAAATCGTCCTCGAACAGTCTCAGGAGGAAAGCAGGCCAAAGGGCCACGAAGTTCGAAAAGGATTATATCAACAGTTGGGCGAACGCAGCCGAAGAAGAAAAAGCAACATTGAAAGAAATCCAAAACGGAGCATATGGAACGAGCAGAGGGGCATTTATGTTGCCTGAAATAAAGTATCGATCAAGTCAAGCCGTTGTTGACAAAACAGAATTTGATGATTTTTTAAAAAGGAAAAGATAAGAGCTGGAAATAAAAATTCTTAATCATTATTGAAGAATATAATAACTCGACCAGTCATTTTTGTACTTTTTTTGTTATTATTGTATTATAAAGAAACTTATTATGAAAAATTGTAAATATGATTATTATTAATTATAGAAAGATGGATATTTAGAAAAAACAGAAAGAAATATAGAATAATATGGATTATCAATTATAATCTTCTTGGTAAAATATATATAGTTAAAATTAAATGGATAAAATATTATATTTTTTCTTAAATATTTATAATTTGCAGATGTTGAATTATATAATATAATTTTGATTGCTTAGATCGAAGTTTTATACTATTTATCATAATGTTATGATATAATTATGTGTTATTTAAAAAATCTTATATTACGTACATAATATAGATACATAAATAATGTAAAGGAACTCAATTTTTTTGAGCCATAAATAAAACATATGTATTCAAAATTCATCTATCTTTGATCAGCATATCTCGAAACTAGCCTATTTCCTTCAGTTGTGCCTCGTGAGACCTTTACTTATAAAGTATCCTCATCCTTTCGGTGAAAGTATTGGCTTCGCTGATCGCTCTTTAAATCCTTCCCAGATACTCATGCAAGCAATGGATGCGTTGCGAGCAATATTTCTTAGGTACTTCCCTGAATTTCTACTTTTTATCATGGAAGGCCTTTCTCAGAACTTCCAACTGACCAGAGAGTTCAGCAAAACTAAAAACCTTTTAAAAGTCGATTAAGCTTACTTTATTCTCCTGTATTGTTCGGTACTTGCAGAAATATAGTTTTAATTTAGGACTCGCTTTTATCATGAGCTTCTTCACTTTTGTGTAAATTGGCTTGAGGATTGTATTGTTGTTTCTATGCATTTTTTACTTAGGCTTTTCTTTTCCTGATTTATTGCAAGCCTTTACTTTCGATGTTTTGGAGCCCACTGTCCTCATATTACTTGATTGTTGTGGGGCAATGATTTTCTCATTTTTGCCAGGATGCATATTTTCAGTGAATTTACTTGAAATTACTGTTTGACTGCTCAATTCCAGACTATCAAAGATACTTTCGCCAGGGATGTTTTACATTTATATTCCTTGAAAATATTAAGTTAAGTGATTCATATCATGGTCATTTTCAAAGGTTCCTAGGATATCGCAGTATCTTTTAATGGTCTCATTGTCAGTCCAGTTTGTTGGCATGAGATTTTCCTCGGACGATGTATTTTTCATGTTTTATGATTTTGTTTATTGTTTTATTTATTAAATAAAATCGAAATACAGCGTTGTATTTATAATTTTGAGATGCTAATTTAATTTTAATTGTATTCGGAAATAAGTAATTGAAGAGTATTATCGATAAACGGTTTTACCAGGATTTATTTTTGATATTTCATCATTTTTTTTATATATGTATATTTTGTGTGAAAAAAATTAATAATGTTTTTTTGGAACAAATATCATTTAAAAAAATAAAACTAAAAAAACCTATGGGAATACAGTTTTCAAAAATGAAGAACTTAGTCGATCATTTGAAAATAAGTGCTACAAAAACTAATCGGGATGCAAAGAACGCGTAAAAAATATTCAAAAATACAAAAAATGATCTAATAGACTTAATAGACTTAATAGACTTAATAGACTTATAATAGTAATGATGGGTGAAATAACATTCAAAATAAAAATGTATATTATTTATATATATTATTTAGGTAAATCAACTATTTATTTTATATACATATACGTGATATAGGTATGGATATATCTCGCCATGTATAATAATAATAATAATATATATAAGTATAATTCATAATAATAATAATACCCTTTTTACCAAAATAATCCAAGTTTATAATAATATAGATATAATATAAAAAACGTGTATTACCTAATTATTACTTAGATCTACTTAATTAAAAAGAAAAATATTAGGTTTAAAAATAATAATAATACAAAACATTATAAGAACAAATTCATATAATACATATATATATATATATATATAATTTAAACAACCCATCTATCGATATCATATACAATGAGCACTGGACTTGAATATCTTGATCTTCACATTAACCTCGAAGAACTTCCTGAAAACCGACTCGACGGCAACAAGCCGGTTCTCAACAAGGACCCCGAGTAGTTCGCCAAATAATTTCTCATGAAGCTTCAACAATATTTGCGTGAAGGAAAATCCCAGGAACTCTTCATGCTTTACGAAGTGGAGTACCAGGCAGCCTCCTACACCTACTTTGCACAGGACCGTAGATGGCCGGAGCCCCACGAAATCGAAGAAAAGTATGACGTTTAAGCGAATCTTACCACCCAGTACATCTATAACGAACTGATTTTAAGATCTCAGTTCAAGAATCTCCCCAAAGAGAGGGAAGGTAGCATTGGAGCCTTAGCCGATAAATCGTGGGAAAACTATATGTCGATTTTCGAGAACGTAGCCCAGCGGGAGCAGAGGAAGATAGCCCTCCCAGCAGGGTGGATTTGGGACATCGTAGACGAGTTTGCTTACCAGTTCTATACTGTGTGCTCCAGAAGAAACGACTCCACTCTCGACAGGACCATCTGGCTCACCAACAAGATTCGGGCTGTCCTCAACAATCTGTACAGTCCATTACTGGTTAACGGTAAGCTCATCCTTTCACCCGAACCCGATACGAGAGAGCTCTTCGGCTATTACGCCCTCATCGGAGAGTTCAGGATCCTGACCCATCTCGCCAAGTACGAAGAGGCTCTTTCCCTAATCCAAGTTATCTCTTTGGACCACACTCTAGTGTTTTCGAAGGCCATCGGAAGCCAGATGAATTTGTTCTTCCATGCCAGTTTCTGCTATTTTATGCAGGAAAGATATCTCGAGGCAGCTAAGCTTGCGGAAACTATCGCTATATACTTTGATAACTACTCGAAATTCTTCGCAAAATCACTCTCCAGCAGAACCAACAACAGGCTCAACTAAAGGATCCTGGCTTTGTGGTGTCTCGCCCATGTATTCGAAGGCAACGAGGCTCCGATCACCATGATCGAGCTGTTACGGTCCACCTCTATCAAAACTAAAGATAGACCCTACAAGGAGCCTGTTAACGATAAGCTCGAAAAGTTGAAGCAGTTCGATGACAACACCTTCAACGAGCTTGTGAACTTCGGTCTCCCTCGTTACGTCAATGATAAAACACTGTGCTCAGAGTTCTACAACAATCTCTATGGGCGATTCGTTCTTCTGAAGAAAATAAACTTCAACACTATTCTGAAGTTTTACTCGAGAATCGAGGTGGCAAAGGCAGCCAAGTTCCTCAAGGTGGAAAAGGAGGACATAATCAATAAGGTGGAGAGCTACGGGAAGCGAAAGATCGAGCTACAAGAGGATAAGGTATGGGACAAGACGATCTTAAAGCCGTTGCTAAAAATAGCGGGAGAGGATAACATATTCATCGAGGGTGGGGTGATTGTGATCCAGAAGGAAGCAGAGAAGAGACACACAACAAATTACAATAACTTGTTGAACACAGTACAGGATTTAACACGTAAGATTAATAGATTGTGATTTTTCATATACAAAAGTGTTAAAAAAATATTATAAAAACTGAAGAAATCATACTAAGCCGTATTAATACAATGATTATGTTTTTTTTTTCCTTATTTAGTTTATTAAGGTTTTATCAACTATTATTTTATAATCAACATCGAGACTGATATTTCTTTGTATATTAAAAATATATAATTAATTAGATGTAAAGAAAACATGATGAAATATAAAATTCGGGAAAATCTATCATTTTTTTTTTCATTTTTGTTTAAGTTTAAAAACCGCGACCCGATGAGTTGTTTGCAGGCTTTAATCAGGTTATGTCCTCAATCGATGCATGGCTGTTACCACTTTGCTTTCGTGCATACCACCATCTAGTATGATCTTGGGAGTTAATTTTGATATCCTATTCGTAGATTGGTGACTTATATTATTTTTTAAAGTACTATTCCCTTGCATTGCCAGATTGTTATTGTTGTTGTTCACGATATTGGGATTATTCTTTTTCGTTAAACTGTTCTTGCTGTTTTTGGTGTTGCTTTAGTTATGACGGAACTGACTGACATTGGGGTTATTGCCTTGAGCAGGAGGGTTGGCAACAATAGTAGGTTTGGATTTGCTTACACTTCGTTCGATCTTGTGTAGAAGGTCAGCATATTTTCTTTTAATCTCCTTGGACTTATCCCTGATCCTTTTTATCTCCTCGTATGATTTTTGCTCTAAGTACCGTTTTCTCTTGAAGAGGATTTCAAATTTCTCCTCCTGGTCGGAAGTGGTGTTGGAATGCCTGGGCTCTTTCCTCCCGAAGTCTTGATCGTTTTGATGATTTAGCTCGTACACCTCAATATCCTATAGTGAATCTAGGTCGCTGTCTTGACTGAAGTATTCCTCCTGGTCTTCATTCAACTGCTGCGTGAACGACAGGCCGGGGCTCACGTTCTGGGTGAATATGCGTAGAGGAAAGCTGTAAATTTTGTTGGCAACTGAACGCGAGTATTTCTTTTCTATCTCATGTTTGAACTCGGTGATGTCGCAGCTGCCTGACTATTATTAATCCTGTTATTGGAGTCGGGGGTGTTATTATTAATATTCCGACTACTCATAGAGTAATTGATGCCTAGAGTAATCTGATTCCTGTTCTCCGGATTGCAGGGTGTAGAGTCTTTTTTTAGAGGTTGTAATGGAGTCGTCTTCGATTTTAACAGGGTCATTCATTATCTTGTGAAAAAATATATATAGCTCTCTTGATAAATCTGTTATTATTAAGTATTTTGTTTAATATGTTTAGATTCAAAAAAAATTAAAGTTAATGTCATTTTTTTGAAAATTATTTTTATCTATATGAACTTTTTAATTATTTTAACACAATTATTATTAAGAAAACATTTAAAAAACTAAACTACCATTTTTTCTTTTATATCTAATTTAAATGTATATTTTGTTTAGGTTATTAAAAAAACTAATTTATTTATTTATTTATTTATTTATTTATTTATATTATATGTTTATACTAAGAAAATATGTTTTAATTAAATTTTAAATTATTTGAATTAAAAAATAAATATAAATTAATTGTTAATGAAAGGAACTTCTATGAAAAAATATATACTTTTATTCTTTATTTCAAGGATCATGTCTTGGCCTTGTTAAGTAGATGTTAACAAATTGACTGGAGCAGCACTAGAATATACTATTATTTCCCGTGATCGCGACCCCCATCACCAGTGACTCGACATATTTCGATGAATCTATTCAATAATAAATTTATACAATAAGTTCAGAAACTATCAATATTAAATAAAAATACTTGAGCAAACTCCATAGGTTTTGCACACATGATTTTGCCAAAACGAATTGCAGGATGGCGATTGCACTGTCCCCTGTCAAACCCATGTTAGGATATTGAAGTTTGATCCCTGTTTGCACCTGCCTAATTATCGACCCCAGCTTCTCCAGAATATTGATAGGATGCGGACAGCTATTCAGCTCTTCCACCTCCTGAGTCACCAACTTCAACACGAGATTCTAATCATCCTCCGATGAATTAGTAGACCGATATCTAATCTACCTTCAGTCTGCATGTTCCTGAAGATGATCTGATCGTTCTTGTACCTACCTGCTTAAATTCCAAGACATTCAAACAGATATTCCTCAAGTTTATTCTGTACGATCTATATATATTTATTACTCGTCGGTTAGCCGTACTCCTTTCGGAGACTATTCTTGACCAAGACCAAGTACAAGTTATACAGTTGGTTGAGGTCTGAGATTCCTTAGCCTGAGCTCATGGCTTTGTCCACGAGGGAGCAGTTGCCGAAATACTGGACGAACTTATTAATGTCACCAACTTCAACGCCGATTCCTTTGGTATTGAAGTCCAAGGTGCCGGATGATGATTCTCCAAGGTCAAGATATAAGTCTATGCCTACGAAAATAGTGTTCCAGATTATGTGAGTCTCTCTGATTGTTTGGTTTTTAGCGAGGAGAAACTAGTTCTGTTTTAAGTCTGAAATTTTCCGTTCGATTCCATCTCGTTATTTTTTATTGAAAGCCAGTAAACTTGCGATCTATTTTTGGTGTGAAAGTACGGAGTTGTTCAGGTCGGCCAAAATATTGTTGAAATCAATGTTTCTGGCGGCCATAATAATCTCCTAGGGTTGCATGCCTCCCTTCCATAATGTTCGAAAATGATTTTTATCGATGACTATTGTATAATCATGAATATATATTTTTTTTATATAGGTAATTACCAATATTATTCTATAGAGATGTCTCTTTCAGTAGTGAAAGGCTAACAATGGCGAAGTGAGGTCTCTGTTATTCTTTGGGAATAACTTATCCGCACATTTCGAAGAGAGCGAGAGGGGATAGACAAGTAGCATTTACGACTGGATAATGCTAAAAAAAGCACTCCTGGACCTCCACTATTTCTTCGAAGAACCTATTAAGGCGTGTGTAAAGCGATAGCTCGATTTCTTGAAATCGTCCGCTCACATACTTCTTCCTTTATATATACTATTGCTCTTTTTAAAGGCCTGCTATTTATTTGAAGAGACATAAGATAGCGTCTAGGTTTAGGTTGAGGAAGGAGTTATCACAATTCTTATCTTTGAGGCATGCGAACACCACCTCGAGAAACTATTCCTTTGTTTCTTTGGGGTCGATAGCCAGGAGATGTTTCATAATCAATCGTAAACCAATGTCAAATCGGTGCATGTCTAATTTTTAAATAAATATAATTTAAAACTCATATTTTTGGATTTTGTTGCAAACTTTAGATTACTTTGAGTAAAGCTCTGAAACATTTGTTTGATGGCTTGTTCCAGTAGGTACAAGTCTTTACATTAACTGCCTTTTATTGGAGCGGTGTTACGGATTTCAATGAGACTGTTCTCAGGTTGATAGACTGGCTCTCTCAAACTTCTATTCTTTTGCATCTTCATACCCCCTGTTGCCATTTTCTATTCATCATCCATAAATTTCATGATTTCATCGAAACCATCATGCTCTATATCGAGACTGCAGTGTCGTTTCTCTTGGTAAACGGAAAGGTCGAGGTAATCGAACTCCAGTTAGTCGCGTTGATTGATCAACGACATAAAATCTATCAAAATAACCTTTATGAAGCTCATAAATGGTTTTCTCCGTAGGTAAGCAGAGTAGATAACTTTCAGCATCTTGATATTGTCGGCTGCTATCAAACCCTTGATTACCTTTGTCATGTGCGGGTATGTGAGGATGAGTTATTTGATGATTAGCTAGGAGTTTTTATTAAGAAGTAGTTTCTCGATTACTCCTTTGATATTACTTAAGTGATCATTGGGGTTTCTTCTACACTAATTAGTTTTTGATGTATAAATTACGAAGGGGCGAAGTGTATAAATTCGACACTTGTGAGGTCAGGGTGTTCAATGCGAAGGAGTTTTTAAAAATATTATTAAGTGCGATTCTTGACGGTAGCGGAGTGGGTGGACTGCATCTCAATTTCTGTAAAGTGGATTATTTAGGGATTATTGGTAGAATTGAGAATTGTTACTGAACTGTTCGAGGTAGTGTTCCAAACGGCAAAGATCAAATGCTTAGTTGAAGTGAACATCCATTAAGATATGATTGTAATACTAAAAAAATAAATTAATTCAATACAAATAAATAAATAAATATCTCTTTTTTTTCAAAATAATAAGGAAAAAGCTACCAATCATTAGATATATATATTTTTATATTATGGAGCTATTTTTTACATTGTTGTTTATATATATTGTAAATAAAATATTTATATTAAACTTAGTTATACTATATTTTTTAAAAATGTTAATTAAGTATGCACAAAAACATTTATAATTTTTTTTAATCTGATCTTAATTTAATAAAATTTTGTTTTTGGTTAGATATCATCTAATATCAAAAATTAAATTTCGTTTTTTTCATTATATTTGATTTATTATATTTTTCAAACAAACACAAATTTACAAAAAGAAAAAAAATAATTAAAATCATAAAACAATAGACAAAGTAATGATAAAGAAGGTTTTTTCCTTAGCACTTCGATAGACTGTTAGCAAAAGGATGATTGCTCTTCGGTATAACTTCTCCAATAAATAACCATCTGGATTCAATAAATTCGAACGCAAAAAAACTGCATCAAAACAGGCCACCTCATCAAAATCATCGAAACAGGCAGCAAAGACTACGACAGTCTAGGAACCCCGTTCATAGAATTTTACTGAGATGACGAATGAATCCATTTTAAACACTGACACTTTCAATCCATCTCATCAAGAAAGCTAAAAAGCATAAACCCACCAAACATAGAAGCATACTCATCAGACAAGAAAATCTAAAATTGATGACCCATAGAATTTGGTATATCCTTTAACCGATTAGATCTAGCTTCTGAAAGCTCTAGTGCATCGAATCAACATGGAAATAGCAACATGCCAGAACTTACTTGACGAACTCGTCATTGATAAATCCTTAAGAGAAAGCTTCAACCTGAGTGCAAATCCCCATCTCCTGAAACTCGTCAAACAGCGGGAGATGTTCAAATCACGTCTCTAAAGACTGAAAGAAATACGCAGAGAATATCTGAGTCTATCAGATCCTGTCGAAAAGAGTAAATATGCAGCATAAATAAGAAGCATAGAGATTAATCATCCGCAGCCTTCTATCTTAAATTAAGTCTCGAAAATCCGAGAAACTGAGAGTTAACTATTCCACATAAAATAGCAGCATTTGGCACAGTATAAAATGTATAAATCCTAATAGTTAAAATAAAAAGAGAAGAAGAGTAAGTAGCATTAAAATCCGAAAAAATAAAGGTTTGAATTCAACTTCAAATAGTTTGTAGAGTAAATTCGAGAGTTGAATTCTGGTCACTCCAAAGTTTTTATGGACCTGATCCGCAAAGGATTCAGACCGATCAAGCTCAACCCCTCCTACTTTATTCTACTGGCATTCATCTACTATTTCTATCCCAGGGAGAACAAAATAACTCAGCAGGAATTCGAGCAAGCCATCAACGATGGCAAGGTCCAGCAAGTCACTTTAGTTACCATTTAATCCTCTCCCAACTCCAACTACAAAATCCTCGAGTGCAATATCAATGGGGAACGGAGGACTCTGTACATCCTTAATCTGGAAGAAATGCTCGAGAAGATCCAAAACAGCAATAGCACTTATCAAATCAAAGTTTAATATGACAGAAGGGCAAGCTTTGAACAATGGTACAGGCTGTCCAATGAGACCCTCGACATCATCGTGAGTGTAGCTGCTGCGCTTTTCTACATCAAAGTCTATTTTTCGCTTGGGAGAATAATTACCAAAGGAGGCAGCTTATTTCAACAGTAACCCAATAAGAAAAAATTCGAAATGGTCAAAGATGTCAAAGTTAGGTTCAAGGATGTCGCGGGCCTCTTCGAATCCAAGATTGAGATTTAAGAGTTTGTTGATTTTTTAAGGAATCCCCTCAAATACAAAGCTTTAGGTGCCAGAATTCCGAAAGGAGCACTGTTGACAGGACCTCCAGGAACGGGAAAGACTATGCTAGCAAAGGCATGCGCAGGGGAAGCAGGAGTACCCTTTTTCTTTGTTTCTGGATCTGACTTCGTGGAGATGTACGTTGGTGTTGGGGCGAGCCGGGTGCGGGATTTGTTTAAATAGGCCAAGAAAAAGTCTCCTTCGATTATTTTTATCGACGAGATTGACGCTATCGGCAAGAAACGGTAAAATAAATTAGGCTCCAGTGATGAAAAGGACGGAACACTCAACCAACTGTTAGTAGAGATGGACGGGTTTAATACAGATACAAGTGTGATTGTGATTGCCGCCACGAACAGACGGGAGATGCTTGATAACGCACTAACTCGTCCAGGAAGATTTGACCGTTTAATCGATGTAAATCTTCCTGATTTGGAGGGGAGGAGATAAATATTCCTGGTGCATCTCGCACCTCTCACACTCAACTCTGTAGTATCTCCCATTGATCAGCTATCACGAAGGCTGGCTACGCTTACTCCGGGCTTCAGTGGTGCGGAGATAGCTAATCTCTGCAACGAGGCCGCAATAGTGGCCGCCAGGAAAAATAAATAATTTGTGGACTCAGATGATTTTTAAATGGCTACCTAAAGAGTTCTTGCAGGAGTCTAAAGAAAGACATTACTCTCGTTGGAGGAGAAAAGGACAGTCGCAGTTCACGAGTCTGGACACGCTGTTGTAGCTTGGTTCTTGAAGGGTGCATTCCCGTTGCTCAAAGTAACAATAATCCCCAGATCCAAGGGATCTTTGGGATTTGCCCAATACTTGCCTACTGAAAATAAACTAGAGACTCGCGAATAACTGATTGATAGGCTCTGCTCCATTCTTGGAGGCCGGTGTGCCGAACAGTAGTTTTTTAATAAAATAACGACTGGTGCTGCGGATGATCTGAACAAGGCTTACCAGATCGCGCATTCGCTAGTGACAAAATACGGGATGAGTGAAAAGATCGGTTATATTGGATTCAGAGATGATAATTATCTGAGACAGTATTCGCCCGAAACTGCAGCCCTAATTGATTCTGAAATCAGGAGAATCATCGATGCTTGCCAAAATCTGACGATGGAACTCGTGATCAAGCATAAGCATCTCATCACAAAGTAGCATATTCAAAATACAACATAAATATAATACTAATTTGCTTATTATGACTAATTCTAGGTTATCTGACGAACTGGTGAGAAAATAAACTCTCGACGGTAAAGCGATTAACGAGATATTGGGTACACGACCATTCTAACCACATGAAAGCTATAAAGCCTATCTCTAAGTCCAAAAGGAGATATTGACATAGAAAAACAAACCTGCACCCTCTGTTTGATTCAATAAACTATTTTATGTTGAGATAGAGTGAGTAAGCAAATCAAATAAATCGGAAAACAATCGACAGTTTCTGTTTGTTGTTAAACTTTTACTTTCCTAAATTCAATATTTTATTTGAATGATGTATTTCTCTCTTTTTCAACACATACATATAAATATGTATATTCAATGGATGTGATGCAGACTCTTAAAATTCTTTATCAACATCGCCTTCTCCAGCAGGTCCAACCTCGGAATGGCTGTCCCAGTAATCACACCTTTTTATTTCAGTTCTTGAGCCAGCTTAGTCAACAGGATTTCGAATGAATTGAGTCTCACAGAAGTCGACCTTTCCTTGACATTCGCATACAGCATTTCCAGCAACCCGTCGAACAGATGGGATATTTTAATCCGCTGCTATTTTTCCCTCGGGAAGGTGTGAATGGGGAGGTAGTAGCAAGTCAGGATGGACCCGGCTTTATCCAAGTGGATGAGCTTGATCTGATGGTCTCCAAGTTTGTACCGCGTCTCGGTAAAAACGATCTCTTTTGTCGGGTGATTCGGAATGTTGTTGGTTTCTTTAAGTATGTGGTAGAGCGACATGTCGTATTCAATATATAGATTATCGTTATTTTTGGCACCCTCGCTCTCGTCATGACTCAGAGTTGTCGGTTCAGGGCCACCGACTGGTTCCTGCAGCCATTCCATGAATACCCTCCTCGACATGCTGTTCGTGCAGGAAGTGTCGTCTGCATGTTTGATTAGATAGCCTTCGATGGTCTGGTATTTCTTAAAGAATTGTGTTTAGATGATGTCCTTGCCCATATTTTTGTTATCTGATCAAAATATAGATATAGATAACCGTGTATCTATTATATATATTTTTTTAGAGGAGTCGTGGATTTTGATGTTTTTGTGTTTACTTCTCCGAATGCAGAAATACTGGTAGGTGTACTCAGTCGCATCGATAAACTCGCATCTCATAAGGTTCAACACGGACATTATTTGAGTCATCTCTTCAGGTTTTAGGCGATCCTGAAAAAACCAATAATTCTGCATTTCGATTATTTAGATATATTTTTTTTTTGTTCGGATTTAAATAATAATATATATCCTATTCATTCAATAGGAAATATTTTATTTTTCACATGTTAATACTCTAAAAAAATGAATCAAAAAAATTAAAAAATGCAAAATAATCAAAGTATACTTTTAATATAATTGTTATCGAAATTTGTGCAGTGTTCCAAATATATTTTAGGAAAATGAATATTTTTATTGAAAAATTTACATGCATCTTTTCTGTCCTATTTATCTAACAAAAAACATTTTTTTAGAAATAAAGACGAATGTTTAGCTTCTGCTTCGAAAAGATTAATTAGTCTCACGAATCAATTCTCTATATTTTGATATGACTTTGATATCTTCAAAAAAAGACAAAAAATACGCCCAATCATCTTGTATTATTTTATCATTAAAATTAAATAAAATGTCTAGAGATGTAATAAAAAGAGATGATGAAAAAAAGATGGTTGTTCGATAAGCTCAAACGGAGAATATTTAAGAATACTGAACAGTATCTAAAACATTTGTTTACCAAAAGGATTTGAAATAACATTATTACTATTATTATTATTAATATTAATATTTTATACTGCGATATAAAAACATATGTACAGGATATATTCTATATCTGGAGATATTTATGGACGTTGAAATAAAATTTTAAAATAAGCACTGATTTAATAAAAATTTAGATTCAAACAGAAATCACAATATCACTATTTATGAGAGATTCTTTTTATTATATACATATATACATACATCTATATTATAATTTTCATTATAATCGAAATCTAAAGGTATTGCAATCGATTGTAGCAAATAAGTAAGTTGGTTTTTCTGCGTCGTTTGACTCAAACAAGGATATATAGATATATAATAAGGTCGATGCATTTGCATAATTTATGGCACATACACTACGAAATTTCAAAAATCAATGAATATTACTTGCAAATATATACATTTTAATTTTCAAATAATTTATCTAAAATAGCTCACTTTGTTAATTAGGTGAGCGAGCAATGTAGTAAATAAATTTTAATTAGGATATAAAATATTGATAGTTTATTGCAATCTATTAACACTAAAAAAAATGTAATAAAAAATATTATTAGAAATAAAAAAGATTAAAAAAAAAAAAAAAAACAATTGCAATTGTAGTTTTAATGACTCAATCTGTCCTCAAACCTCGATAAGACTCTGATTCTCTGAATGTGGTTGAGAATGCTGAAGGAACGCTATGCTAATCATACTAAGTAACCAAATATTCATACAATTAAACACTCATAACAAATGAGAAGGCGAACACTAAAAACAAATTGGAACTATTTGGACGGTCACATCAAACATGCCACATATTATAAACATGATCAGAAAAAACTGCAATATTTCTAGGCATCAGGCATATATCTAGATATCAGAATACACAAAAAATTAATATATTTGCTTTCGAATGTTAATTTTTCAAAAAAAACACATTAATCTTATAATAGAATCGAGAGTCGATAAGACTTTGAACCCCTACAATCTCTTTTATGCGATTTTTGTTGGACTGATAATAAATATGGTTTAATTTATAATGAGCTCAGTATGGAAATATGAATATAACTATACAAATGATATATATAATTAATCTTTTGTAATAATAACATTTGTATTGTGGCTCGAAAATATTAATTAAGAGACGACCAGTGGTACGAGATTCTAAAAAACTAAATTATATAGTATACTATTTTCCCAATTTAATATATATGTATAATAATAATAATTGCTCACGTGATATTAATCCGTGTATAAATCTATTCATTGGATGTCGTTATTATCATTTCTCCATCAATTCTTTAACAACAATTTTTCTTTTTTTGGTCTTCCTCGCTTTGTTTTTTTTTTCAGTGTTAGTGGACACTTTTGCATAGGGTTTAGTAAGCAGTCTCAAACTGGCTAAAAGATTACCCATATCCAGTTCCACGGCACTGCAGTTTCTAATCCTGATACTCTTCGATCCAGCGGGCCATGGCACATTAATATTATGCGAGGATTGGAGGTGGCTAATAGATGCAAACTCGAGATGCTATTTGCACTGACTGGTAGAAATAGTCCTTAGAAATTAAACAGTACAGGGCGGCAAGTGGTTTGCGACGAGTGGTGTATATATATATATATATATTTAAACAATAAATAACCGAACAAATTGTATACAGATATATTTTGTATTATTTCGAAAGTTAATTTGAGTTTGTAAATTATATTTTTTATTTATACGACGCGTAATAGTTATACAAAATATGTCAAATATCATAGGAATTACAACATACTCTCCATTGTATTCTCCGATATCCCGGGTATTCGTCTGACCAGCGCTATCCTCTCCATAAAACATTTCCTTGCAGCCAAGTAGTACTGAATCCGCCGCAATAGACATTTAGCCGAACTCCCAACTTCTACCTAGATTTTGGTAGGCCACTTGACTCCTTCTTGTCTTACCAACAACCCGGCTATATTCTTTACTAGTGATAACTCATAGACTCTGTCTTTCAATAGGATGGAGTCGGGACACTCTTTCAGAGTCATCAAGGCACTGATCACTACAGCTATCTTCTCAGAGCTGACTCGGCTGCAGAAATCAAAGTTCAGGGCCACACTTCGCAATGCGGAGGGGTGAGATTTAATCTGGGTATTTAGGCATTAGATGAAAATGTCTGTGAGGAACGAGTTGCATGAGAAATCGAGTTCGAGCCTTTCGACCTTGGGGGGAAGTTTGAACAGCATCGCTTCTGGATCCATTAAATTCATACTAAAATATTATTTACAATAATACATCTGATTTAATCACCAACTATAAAAATAAGGAACAATTGTTGCTGCATCGTTTTTTGATGCATTTGAAATGTTATTACTCTGAAAAAATGATTTAAAGTTTCACAACTTCCGAAAGAGAACCGATGGCTTCGAACATTCCCGCAATGGCAGTACCAGAGAATTTTGCGAAACTTCCCACTTTCAGGCAGAGGTTTTTGAGGCGAGTGAATGATTTAATCCTGCTTGCCAACATGAAAAATGCCCCACCACCGATGGCGTCAATATCGATTATTCGGAAAGTGAAGGACTCGAGGCGAGGAAAGTTAAAACAGTTGAATAACAGTTCGAGAGAGTCTTCAGTTACGAGGTCAAGTCTACAATAGCAGCATATAAATAGTTTAAGAACAATAAGAGTTGAGGAATGATTGAATACGCTGAGAGGTCAAGATAGAAATGAGTGAGTTGGGTGAGTGTATCTAAGGCAGTGGCTAGTGCCATAACACCTTCACCGGAGATGTCAAAATTCTCATAAAAGTCGAGGTGCAGATCGGATATACCGGGTTGTTCCTGGAGCAGGATCGAGAGTCCTTAAAGTGTGATATCGCTGATTGTCTGGATCTCACTCAGTTAGAGATGCAGCTTCTGCAGTCGCATCTCGCTCAAACTCTCAAAGAGATCAAGCATGCCTTCGCCTTTGATCATTTCGCATCTGAAAATACATTGTCATTGTTTGTCAGTTTTGTTTGTTATTATTATTTAGTATGATATTGCATTTTTGTCTTATATTATGAAATCTGATGAGTACCCCGTGAAGTCGAGAGTGATGTGAGTGATGGAGTTCGGGAGAGACTGGCTGAGCTGGGTCAGACATGCGTCGGTAAAGGCTTCACAGCCCAATATTATTATTTCGAACTTGAGCACGTCTGGAAGCTGGGCAAAAGCATTCTTCATTCGTGCGAAGGTCAGCTAGTTAACATCGTAAGGACTAATGGTTACTCAACAAGTGTTAGATGTGATGATGCTGGGAGTACTTGATCAGAACGAGTGACAGTTCGGAGTCGTCGAACGTGGGGTTGAAGTGGGTTCGGAATGGCTGTAAAATATCCTCCATTGTTCTGTATTATTCTACCATAATTCAAATATCAGACTATAGTAGAGATATAAATAAATGTATAAGTTATATTGAAATTATATCTAATTTAGAAGTTGTATTGAACTAACTAATATTCGAAACATCCCAATAAAGTCGAATCGCATAGTTGGTTATGAATTAATTTATCATAGTCATAAAAAATATTTAAAAGAAAAAAAAGTATACAAAGGAATCTGGAAAAATACAAATTCCAACTCAAAATTGAGTCGATCCAAAGTGGAAACTACGAGTAAAATCAGAAATAATCCGTCTTCGGATAACACTGATTAATAGATCTCTATATATGCTATTTAACTATAATGCATGTCTTCATATTTTTGTATCTACCTTGCGTTATGCAGTCATTTAATTGAAATGATCATAGTAGCCGGCTGCACTGGTTCAAACGAGAGTATATTTAATAAGGAATGAGGCATAGAGTTTCGCATCCCCTATTTTGGCGAAAATTCCTTCCCATATGGCAAATAGATCTATTTTTTAACGTTTATTTAACTACTTGAACATATCAGAAAATCCCAAGATTAACTTGGAGGACGTCGTAGTTGGCAGAGATTTGATGGAATTATTAATCTTGATTCATGATATAAAAAAATAGTTACAAGTTTAATGTGCTCGGTTTTTTCTTTTTGATGAAAACATATTTTTCATAATGATATGAATTATAATTTACATCTTCACTAGTTTTTAAGTAGTTCTTTGATTTGAGGTTAAATCAATTATTTTTGAGTGTCTTAATAGGATGAGAGGAATATTGAAATACACTTCTACTTTGCAAATAATAATTCACATAAATAATATGATATTATATAATCAAGTTTATATATATTATAACCGTATAATCATACTATAGAATCATCCCAATGACCGATAATATATTTGATAAATCAAGACCTCTAAATATCTAAGTATACACATACATAATTTATAAGTATAAAAATATGTTGTTTTCTTCTTTGGATGTTTGTAAAAAAAAATACATTATCACTAAATATGTATACATGTATAATATGTACATAGATGTATATCCTAAAAAAACAATTCTTTTCTTCACTTTATAAAGGCAATCTTTAATTAATGAAAAACTATTTAATCAAGTTCCGATATATTGAGAAAAAACAGAGAAATAATAAAAATGTAATGTAAGATAATTCTATTTTATTATCTATTTTATACTCTCATACTTTAAAAAAATAGTTGGATCATTTTATAATGAACTTGATATTCTGTATAGCAATGTTATCTGTAGATTCAGGTTTATTTTTTTTTTTAAATATAATGAAATGATATATCTTCTTTCAAAATTTAAGATAACATCGACATCAGTTATTAGTATTTTTATAAAAAATATTCTGATAGATTTGATAGAAAATACAACAATTAACCAAACGTATCTTCTAATCATAAATATGTTAGTAACGGTAATTAAGATAATATGTATTTTCTTTCTTTTAAAACATAGGTTCCAGATCGATATCATGCATATTATTTAATTTACAATTAAAAAATCTGTCTAATGAAATCTCCATTGGTTCTTTTATTCATCGCTTTAACCGTCAATCTGGCCCTGTCTCAGTTTGATGGCATCTACACCCTTGTATAAGTTGAAGGCATAGCCCTCACTAAGCCCACCACCGTAAACATCAAGGAGGGCAATCTCAACTACAAGTACTGCAACAGCTATACTGGGAAAGTGGTAACAGGACCCAACAACAGAGTAACCATTGGTCCCCTAGCAGGAACTTTGATGGCTTGTACTTAAGTACTCGTGCCAAGTGAGTATGTGGTGTCTCAATCTTGGGGCAAAGTAGCCAAGTGGGCAAAATAAGGAATTAATTTGTTCTTCAAAGACAGTACAAATAAGATTCTGATCAAGCTCAAACTTACCAAGGCTGCTGCTACACCTGTCCAGCTCAGTGGCACATTTAGTATCCAATAAGTTAATGGCGTAAAAGTCTCAAAACCCACTACTGTCACCATCGCAAACGGAAAAATCAATTACAAATACTGCAATAACTATTTTGGGTCAGCAGTAACTGGACCAAACAACAGCATCACTGTCGGACCACTCGCATCAACCAGGATGGCCTGTGCTGAGACCCTTGTGCCAACTGAGTATGTTATGTCTCAAGCTTGGAGCAAAGTAACCAAATGGTCAAACGTGGGTGCCAATTTTGTGCTCAAAGATAGCTCCAACAAAGTTATTTTCAAACTAGCAAAGGTTAAATGATAGTAGAAAATACTTCTTTTTTTAAATTGTAAAACCAACAAAAAACATTAAAATCATCTTATGTCAAATTAATGAATATATAATCTATAATATAAAAAAATAAATAATTACCATACATCAATTATTTATATAATTATTAAATATATTTGGCTAAACAGTTTCATTTCATATTCATTGACTTTCTTGCTCACATAAAATATTTTATATTAATTGGATGACACAGCCAGTCCTAAATCGACTGATCGACCAGAAAATGAGACTGCGCACTCTCGAAATCGAGAGAAGAAGACTCGAATCGTTGGAAAGCAGACCCTCCCTGAAGGCTAAACTCGACCGCCAATACCAGGACCAAACCCCTCCCAAACTCAGTCTCAAGAAGAAGTGCTTGATGGAATAACTCAAAAACACAGAAATTGAAAGATAAAATCGTATCCTTCTCTAAAAGATGAACCAAATCTTCGCGGACTCTCGGAAACGATCAGACAGTTATCACCAGTTTCACATGATGGGAAACTTCAGAAACGATCGTATGAGGCGGGATCGCACACGATAGCGCAAACGCATCCATACAGAAAATACAGTCCTGCATGAGAAGGTTAACAAGGTGGTTAGTCAGTACCGCATTCCGAAGCATATTCAGACTTCTCATCAACGAGAAAGTGTCAGTGCTGCATCGACTTTGGCACTTCACCACCAGGATATCTCTCCCAATCATAATAATCACCATAAGCAATAAGGAGTCCAAAAACATACCCTAAAGATCAGAAATCGGGTCCTTCCGACTCCTGGTATTCAAGTTCCCGAGAGCAGATTCCGCCAGGTTCTCTTTCAAGGCCCGAAGACATTTTTAGGCAAGTAGTATGACATGTGCGTGATTCTATAGGACGGATTATTTAAACTGAGGGCGGATGAGAGGCACTGTTCTTTGAGCAAATGTCTGGAAATGGACTAATAGTCGTATTATCGGCTAGAGAAGTGGTGTCTTGGGGGTGGCGGAGTGAGTAAGTTTATCGACCAGCACATCCAGATTGGAGAGATTGTCGAGGTGACAGGGTTGGACGATCTGGTCGAGAAAAATATCAGAATTCTTAACGTCAAAGAACTATCGGGGTTGTAAATGGTCCCTGAGGCTTCCAGCGCAAAACAATCTAAAAAGAGCCGATATCACTGAACTAAGTGCCACGCATCGTCTAATATATAAACCTAGAGTTGAGCTGTCCATTTAACTGATGGGAAAAGAGATAAGAGGATGATTGGGATGGGTATAAATAAACCCTGTATTTAATATTATTTCGAAACCTCATATGATTGATTTTAGCAATATATCTCCATAGATACATAGGTATCCTGAGTCCATAAGTGTATAATGTAACAATTTGTATTATAAATTAAATGTGGCTCGCAAAAAAATCAAAAGCAATATTCTAATTCGCTGCTTACAAGCCCAAGGAATGTAATCATCTTCTATTATTGTTGATGTATTTTTCTGCTTCTTTCAGCAGTCACAATTATCACTCATTTTCTCTCTTTTTTCTATTTTATTCAAAATCCCAATTTTATTAATAACCAACATCAGATGTTCCTAAATAATCAAACTACCCTGCTCTTGCATCCGAGATCAAGTTCCGCAACTACAACATCTGCATTAACAAGCCCAACATGGACATATTTCTGTTCCTCTTCCACCCCACAATCATCAAGAAATCCCCAGTCAGCTACTAAGTCAAGAAGATGAGCAATGTGCTCACTTTTACTTTTGTTGATAAAACAACTAAACATGGCAGGTCATTATCATGAAATTAATTTTAAAAAATCCCTTACTTTTTCTTCATCTTTTATTAATTCATCCAAAGTAGTAATTAGAACATCCTGTAATGGCAGTCACGCAAATTTTTTAACTTCAAGTTCCCTGACCTTGGAAGGCTCATCAACTTGAAGACAGGAGTCGATGCTAAGGAGCTGGTATTCACTAATAAAAAAGCGGATCTCAACCAGAACGGGTAAAACCTGTCGTACCAGGAATATCAAAACGAGGGAGAGCCTAACAGCCAGCGATAGTCGGTAAAGGAACTTCTCTTGAAAGATAATCTGAAAACCCAGAACATCGAAGTTTCGCTCACGCACAACCAGAAAGTTGTGGGATCCAACCAAAGGATCGCTGAGATCGAAAAACCTCTGTATTTCCAACTCAGCTACGGAGAATGGTCTCTGATATCAGAGCTTATCAGGAGTTTGTTCTAATTGAGCGGTTGGAAATTCCAGATGGAGCTGCAGAAAAAGGTGTATATTGACGGAATTAGCAAAGGAAATAATAAGTTGGAGGAGGGGCTGTACAACTAAAACAGTTAGCGAAGTAACAGCAGCGAAGAAAAGTTTGAAAATTGATAAATATGTATGTACTGATATATTTTTTTAATGTGTATGTGATTAAAGTTCGGGAAAAATAATGTGACTTGGATTAGACACTCAATCGATTATCAAGATACCATTTTTATTCAAATGAGCTTCTTGTTGATATCCACAGAGAGTTTATTTGTGGGGATCATTGGGCCAGGAAGCCTTAAATTGAGACTGCCTGCGTCAAAAGATAGTACAATTGGTCGGAATCTGCCACCCGCTGACTCTCCCTCATCCGCCACCAGTCCAATGCGACCTACGTCTCTCCGAGTCCGTCCTGCAGACGCCGCGCCTACTCCTCTGCTTGCCTTTCTCGTTCGCGCGACTTGGCTCGAAATCCGCGGAACTCCTCTTCGGTCTCTTCCAGACGCCTAGCCAGAGCCTCCACTTGTCCAGCATATAGGCTTTCCTGCTGTCGAAAAACGCCTTCAGGTGATGCAGCACCGGGTGTTGTCCCGAGACCCGCCAATTGCTGTTTAAGGTACTGAATGGCTTTGTTACGCTATTCCACTACTGCCACTTGCAATTCATGCAATCGTTGTCGAAGCTGCTAATTTTAAGTTTGGAGTTCTTCGCCTTGCTGTCTCAGTTGGAAAACGAAGTCTGATTGTTTCGCTGCTCTGTCTCTCGCCTTGGCCAATTCTGTTTGCAAGGCGCGGTTGGCTTCTTCCAAGTACACCGTCCTCCGCTCAGTCTCTCGATGCAGCTTTTCCACTTCCTTGAGCCTGGCGAAGTATTGCTCGACCTGTCCCTTCAGCTTCTCAATTTCGTCAGACTCTTGGTTATTCCTTTCGACCTGCTCTCGGGTCCTATTCATGTCTATTAGTGATACGTCAGTATCAGCTCCTCCTTTGTACTTCCCCCTGCTCTGGTTGTGCTTTTCTGATTTCTTCTGGTCAATTATGGCCTTATTATGTTTGCTACTCGACGATTGTCTCAGTCCGTTGGTAGTCATAGTGGCGCTCAGTCTGCTGAAACTAATTGTTGATGCCATATTGTCCATTCCCTTAACTCTGCTTTCTTTTTCTATGCTTTCCTTTAATAGCTTTTGAAGTTTTTCCAGCAAACCATCCTGCTGTTGGACTTCGGCCCTGCTTGGTCTGAGAGGCTGATTGCGATTATCGTTATCGACAGTTGGCCGTCCCGAATGGCCTGCTCTGAGGTCGGTTTATTTGCGGGTTGCACGAGAATCGTTGATATGGGTCGGGGAAAAAAGCTGTCTACGGATGCATCCTTCGTCTGGTGGCGATCGGGTTCTGGAGAAAGAACGGAGTTTACCCTCAGAAAATGCTGATGCCAGTAGGGAAGAGGAATTTATTAAATCGCGATTGTTTGGTCCGTGCATTCTGACAATAAAGAAACCAATTCGTTTTGCCTATTTTTGATACTTTCTTTAATACCCTCCATTCAGGATTTGTCTCAAGTATATTTGCCTTTCGTTTGACTATTTCAATAATATTTATTTTTTCCTCTTTTTTCATGAATTATGATTCCTCTAAATGTGTAGTTTAAAAATATTTGGGGGATTTATTTATGAGAGGACCTTCGATTCATGATGTAATAAATAGTTACAAGTATAATGAGCTCGGTTTTTCTTTGTGATGAAAACATGTTTTTCCTAATGATATGAATTATAATATAAGTTACATCTTCACTAGTTTTTAAGTAATTCTTTTATTTCAGTTTAAATCTATTATTATTGTGTGTCTTTGTTAACGAG
>JAHDVE020008449.1:0-23893 GCA_022606495.2 Halesus radiatus | reverse complement strand
ACAAATCAGTGTTTTCTTGAATTAAAAACAGGGACATGTCTTTTCACTAACCTTGGTTGACAACATTATAGTATCACCACAAAAAATGTGACAATGTAAAAAGTTCGAATGTAATGTGGAATTTGTTTGCGACCAGTGGCGTGCAGTCCATAAAGGCTGAAAATCTGTGCTTACCCTAAGTAAAACAAATGAAATAAACACATTAAATTATAACAGAAAAATATGACCATTTTCCAATATTCAATAAAAACTGGACACAGCCTACCTTTGGTCATAGAGCAATGCACGCCACTGCTTGCGATGTATTTTTTTTCTGATTCTGATAATTTTAAATCAAATTGAAGTGAGGCGTTTTTAGAGTTTACTTAAATATTGGAAAGCTTTTCTCAAAAGTTAGTCAATACTATTTATTGGGCCACTTTTATAATTTGCATGGCAACGGCATGGTGACGACACGGCATCGCATGACGGCATAACAGGGGAGCAAAATTCATGGGTTTGTATAAAGACGTTTTTGGATGAAACCGACCTCCATCACTTGTGAAGCGTCTCTTGCTTATTTTATGAGACACAAACACTGCACAAATGCCGTTCACGACCACGGCGTAAATTATAAAAACGGCCATAGGCATCGTAAGAATCTTAAATCATTCCATACCCCCTTGTTTGAAATAGATTCAAATAGTGTTAAAAATACCCGCAACGAAATAAAAGGCACCCGAGGGAGTGCGAGTAGATATATTTTTAACGTGAGTGGTCAACTTAGGAGGAGTAGGTAGACAGCCATTAGTAAGATTGGCACTTTAAAATCAGCAACAATGAATCTATTATTCGTGCCATGACTGTGCAGATTTTTTTAAATTTACCGAACGTCTTGCCTGTTTTTGAACTGTTCGACTCTGTTGATGATGTGGGTATAATTAATCATAATATTTATTGGGAATCAATTTATTATAATATTATTTACGGGTTTCATTTCAACAGTTTCTGGCATTGAGCTTTCAAAATGGGATTACTTAAAATGTCTCGGGTTTTTCCCATTCTTGGTGATTCTCTCTTATCCAAAGTTGACAGTTTTTTTTTTGGTCGTCAGTTCATCTCATTTGTGGATGACCTCTGTTTATCTTCCTCAAACAATTGCCTTTGGATGATGCTTGAAATGCATCTGTCATCTGTTAGCCGCGCCACGTGGTCTGTTATAATTTTCAATATCAGAACGGAAAGTAGACGCGATAGATTAGTGATTTAGAGCAGAACATTTGAGTTGTTTCCACCTGTGATGATTTTCACGGTTCTGTCATCTGGTTTTATTTCCACATGAACAGTCTTTGGGATATACTCCTAGGTATGATGGTTTCACTTAATTAGATTCTCGAGTTCTTTAATTGTGTCGATGGCCGAGTATTAAACAGCGCCCTTGAGGTGATTTTTCACAAAAACAGCGCTATACAAATAATCCTAATATTATTATTATTACAAATTACCAGTCAAAATCTGTTGTTTTGAGATTATAAATATTTAGTATATTAGGGTATGTCAAAATATGTATGCAAAACGTCAAATTTTATTAGCTCTCACTGTTATTTCTGTTCGAAATTGAAGTGCATATGACAATGGTGGGTTTTATTGGCAACAATTCGAAATAGATTTGTATAAAACTGGGTAAATTTAAATGTTTGAAGAATTTCACACTGGTTTGTAGCTCTCAAGGACTCAAACATTTTTATTGTTTTTGGATCTATTTAAAACTGAAAAGTGCTCCTTTTAGCGACTAGTTTGATACTCATGTTGTAATTTATGATTTTTCGAACTTGTTGCAATTCTTCCGATTCTAGTTGTTCCGTATTGTGAACCAAATGACAGTCCTCATAATACTCGTTCTATCTTTTCTCTTAAGGTCAGACATGCGTTTTAGATAGAGAGAATACCAGATCTCACGTCACGTCATATTTTGTTAAAAGGGTTGCCATTGATGTTTTCTTTATAATTTAGTAGATTGCATTTTCTAGCTGAGGTACAAATTATCTTACAGTCGCGTCTAACAACCTCAGGTTTGAGCAGTTTGCTTTTTTTTCATTTAAGTATTACTCAGGGCCCTCCTCTTTTTGAAAATATATAAACAGAGTACCTGTTTTGCATTCAAAGATTGCTATTTCGATTTCTTAATTTGGGTTGGGCAGCTCAGAATCGTATTTCTTATTTTAGTTTTGGGACTCCAACGTTACTCGCCATAAAATCGATCAATTTAGAAACATTACTTGTTTTGATTGGAATATAGACCAAAAACTGAACCATTTAGCCCTCCGGCCTGTGAAGAATAAATACACGTTTTTAGCTGAAAACATAGCAAATAGGGCGCCAACGGACTTCTTATGCACACAGAAAAAAATGCCATCGCATAGCCGTGCAATTAGGAACTATTTCGAAGGCCCTTTCAGGGTTTATTGGGTCTTCCTTTGACCGCCTTACCGGTATTTAAAAAAATACAAAGGGCTCTATGGGCGGGACATTTCTACGGACGCTTTTAGCGGCGATTTGTTTTCAAAGGACTTTGGAAACGAAATGTGAAAAATGATTCTGCACACTTGCTGAAAATGAGAGTTGGTCTAGTTTGATTTATAGAGTCGGAGAAATTACAGTCATTTAACTTTATCTACTTGCCAAATGTATATAATATTATGTTTTAATTATGGAGTTTTACAATTTACGAGATAGAACAGTCCAGCAGTAGGCATTTGTTAGGAGCGTGTGAGAGAAATTAAGTTATGGTGTTCTAACATTTTTGCCTAGCTTTGGAAAGAAATGGCGAAAATATTCGACCCCTATTTGGAATCAGTGGACGATTTTTGAATTTCCTCCTTCATGTACTACAGGTCAGATTGTTTACGTGGTAATAATAATAGATATGTAAGTACTAAAAATGTTTTTTTTTTTATTTATTTATGTAATCCTTTTAGTTTATTTAAGTATTTTTTTTCAATTAATACCTCCCTAATTGAGAATTTATATAAATCCCTCCCAGTGGGAGGAATACAAATATATCAGGTTATTCGTAACCTGAAAATGTTTAATGTTAATTGGATGATTTGTATAGCGCCGTTTTTGTGAAAAATCACCTCAAGGGCGCTGTACAAATATGACTTCATATTCTTTATCTAATTATGTCAAAACAGATACAGAAAAACATACTTATGGTACCTGGCAGGTCGCTTCAGATAAACACAGTTTTATTAGTAAATATAAGCTTAGGGATGTTACGTTTTTTACAGTTACTATTTTATCCTCCTTTTCTATTGATGTTACATTTATTAGTTTTGTCTCTCTCTCTCGTTTGTTTATCTTTTAATAAAAAAAGTTAAGATGTTCATAGAATCAAATTAGAAGACTCCGAACTTCTCACATGTAAAAAAAACATGTGAGAAGTAAATAATTTTCAGGAGAAATTATTTATTAATAATCCCCCTAATGAATGCAATTGGGGACAGAGGTGATATAGTGCGCGGTATTCTCCCACGATAGCTTCCCCTCCCTAAACAAACAGACCTGAAGTGTCATTAAATAATGATACTTTTTGGGGAGTTTCAATGTGGCCATCACGGTACATTCTACACACTCATACAGAGTGTTAAGAGACGTACCTGACAACCAGTGATGTAACAGACGGTATTTATCCAACATCTTTAAGATGATACTACTGAGATGAAACTATTACCTAGCCTTGATAAGAAGTATTATCACTGTGCACATGCGAAATTCGCATAAGTTTAATCGATAAATTTATTTTATAGCTTTGTTTTTCATATTTTTATGAGATCTCTTAGAATCGACTCATCTGTGTTATGGTTTTGTTGATCGGGCCTTTCTTTCCTGAAAATGATTGCTCCCATTAAGAATAATTTTGAAAAACTACACACAGCCTACCATTGGTCACAGATTAATGACGCAAGCCACGAGGTCTTCAACACCCGTGGGCGGTTACTCGGCTGACTGACCAGTGACTAAATGTGAAAATTTTTTTTGGTATGTACATATTTAAAAAAAAAAACAAACAAAAAATTTCATCGGAGATCAATTTCAGTTACATTTTTTTTATTTTTAGGAGTAAACAATGGTCTGGAATCGCTGGTTAAAGCTTCATAGGTACGTCTGAAAAAAATCCTGGAAATTTCATTAGAAATATTCTTGTAGGAATCAATTTTTTTTTTAAAGAAAACAAACCTTCTAAGATTACGGATAACCTGACAATATTTGTAAATCTCCTACTACCATCACAGTAAGCGGAATATATTGCTTGTGTCGTGATGGAGGACTTAACTAGCCGAGGAATTGAACTAACGACGCCTGGGTAGGACCCAGACATGATGTCAACTCAGTCATTGACTGGTAGCTGAGCTAATAAACGATTTGCTAGGTTTTGTCGCAATCTCACTTCTATCTCTATCAGAAAGTTAATTTTAGTAGTTTGGAAATGTATTTGGATGGAAGGAGAAAGGAGAAAGGAGTGTCTTGAGAGCATGGGGAGTGGATGAAAGAAAAACTCGGTGAAACTCCAGGAAAACTTGACACTATCAAAGAAAATCAACTGTTTGAGTCGGGTCAAAACTCGGAGAAACAGAAAAGTATGTATGTACTATGTATGAAGATGGTGAGGCGTTCCATCTCTTTTCATCCATACTTCCCTGTGAAGAAATGAAATTTGGTGGAGGATGTGTTAGAATTGAAATAGTTATTTTCTAAAATATCTGTGTCGAACGTGTTCACCTATTCCGCAATGTTTTGACGCGGCCATTTGATAAATATATATTTAATTTCCACTTGCATAGAGTATGTCTAATTTGTAAGGGAGTCGGGTCGTACAATAAATATTACTTCGCTGTCCGCAAACGACCCCGACTCTCAATCCCTTTGTGAATGTTTACTGTGTGGTCTGTGGGAAACATGTTCGCATCGACCGCTTAGACTATGAATGACTTGAATGAAACATCAGAGCGGTACGGCGGTGCGACAGGGAGGGTGCTTTGCGGATATGCGCAGAGCGCGGTAGCTCTGTGAGTCTCGAATCTGCAAGTCTCGTAGGCCACCTTAAGTAGTCTGGTTTTGAACAGGTTTAAACCAGGTTTTGTCAGTTAGCCATCAACCGCCCGCTTGCTACGACTTATACTCTAGTCGCCTTCTTTCTTTCTGACCACCGCTTACCCTGGATCCACATCGGACTACTGCCTCTCACTGGACCTAGACCAATCATCGTCACACGGACACATCCCCGAGCTCTACTAATAATTCTGCATGAATTGGGGTTTTATGCAGAATTACATTGCAAAGTACAACAGTCGTCAATGAGGTCTTATCGTCAGTGTCTTTTCCCCCTTCGCAAGGGATCGATACAGGTTGTGCTATCTCCCCTCCCAGACCTCTCCGCAGATCGGGATCAGCTGTCCACTACAGTTCGCCTGTGTGCCATTACGTCTGGTACAATATCTAAATTCATTATTTTCTCACTGCAGTGGCTTTCTATTCCCTTTAAAATGGAGAAAGTTGTAAAGTACCTAGTAGGCTTATTATGTTATGAGATTAACACATCTCGTATCTATCCAAAAAATATTTATTATATTCAATGTGGCCTACGCCGACATTTCAATGTTTAGCGGATCATTAGAAAACTTCATTACAGAGTAATAAGATCGTTAAAACGGCTGTTTATTAATTTCCTGTATGCTTCCAGAGGGTCGCTATTGGAATATTTGAGCAAGCACCAGGGAAAACGATCGAAATTACTTTGGTAATTATTATTGTTTGTTTTGGTTTAATTAAAAAATCACACATTAGAGAAAACTAAATTCGAATTTGTTTGAAGAGCGTCAATAACATGATTTATACAACTCGGGCAGAACATAATTATTTGTTTTTTTATTAACTACAATTAACCTGTTACTTATTCTACACGAAAAACAGATTTGTGGAATATGTATTTTTTCCTAATGGACATGTAGCATTAATGCAGTTATACACAACCCGCGTGGCCATTTCGTGCAGCCCGCGAGCCTTTTCATGCCGCCCACTTGGCTAAATAAAAATTAACAGTATTATTTTATTGGTTTCACCTTAGGAACAGAAAATGTTTCGCCTACGACGCTTTCTTTGTCCTTCCTATTATTGATATTTTAAACGAGTCCCGATTTATAGGAGTACATGACCAAATGTTGTTTCTGAAAACATAGAAGTAACGGAAGTGAGTTTTTATATTGTAGCTGTCGCAGTATTGGATTTTATTGAAACCAACTAAGTATAACATTAAAGCCTTTTAATATAATACTGTAACAATATATTTAATTTATAAATTTAAGCAGGGAGCGAGCTGTGTCTTCCAAAACGAGATCGAATAAAATGCGCAGATAGTCAGCTTGTCAGATCACAGCTGATCTATCGAGTGTTGCCGGCAATATAATGTTGCTAGCGTATAATTGTGATTTATTCTTGTTTCTAGTGCTTGGCTACAATATTTCTTATTTAATAGCAATCGATTGGATTTCCAGCAAATTTGATATGAGGAAAATGTATCCGTTCTTACAAATCTTCTTTTGTACAAAAATACGAAAGGTTACCGCCACAGACTTATCTGTCTTCAATATTTCGATTCAGCTGCCCAAAGTTACAAGCAATTTATACACTGCTTTTTAAATTTTCAAATTATTAAAAATCGACACATTTATTGGAATGACCATTCTGCCATCTGCCCATTCCGCCTCCCAGTGGGTGTCTGCTATTCAAATTTAATGAAAGGAACAATAAGTGACTCGAAGAGGACATAAAGCTAGTCCATAAATCAAACAGATTTTATAGCGCGTTTTGTTCGGTTTGTGGGATTCAACTTCTAACTCTTTGACAAGTTCCAATGCATTAAGTGGTATTGTTCAAGTTTATAGGTTTCCCGAGAAGTTAGTTATCTGTTGTGTACAAAATGGCAGTGAGGCATGGAACTGGCAGAGGAAGGATGAAAGTAGACTGAATGCTGTAGAAATGAGATCTCTGAGACGAATGTGTGGTAAAACCATGTATGATCGAGTGAAAATGTTGAGATTCGTAAAGAATGCAAGGCTGATGTAAGCGTAGTGAGCAAGATTAAAAAAGGGACGCTTAGATGGTTTGGGCATGTAGAGCGAATGAACGAAGAGAGGAGTGTAAGGAGAATATAGACAGAATGTGAATGGAAGAAGAAGCCGGGGACGCCCGAGGAAGACATGGCACGATCAAGTGAATCAAATACTCGAGTCGGGTCATGTCAAAAGTCGGAATAACAGAAGAGAATGTATGAGGCGTTGTATGAATGTGAATGAAGCAAGAAGTGTATGCCAAGATCGAGTTGTTTGGCGGTCCGTCCTCTCTGCCTACCCCTGCGGAGAAACGTCGTGATGGTTAGTTAGTTAGTTAGTTATAAAATGGTAAAAATTTATTCAAATAAATCGAATATCTTCCATTATGATACGTATAATACATATGTAAGTAAGCCTTGACTAGTTTTTAACTTGCAGCAAACATAAAAACTTTTTATTTTATTTTTTTAATAAATTGAAAAATGTTCTTATTAAGTTCTGCAAGTATTTCGTTTTTGTTTTTTTTTTGTTCGGCGTTCAAGGCTATTTTCAAACTGGTTTTGAACGCCGAAAAAGCTGTCACAATAATAAAAAATAAAACCGAACTTAATAATAAAATTTGATTTACTTTAAATTTAAAAAAAATTGATGTTGTACAAAATAAACACAATGACGATTAATATATAAAAAAGTCGGTTATGCATTATTTTGGACATTATATTTTATAAGATGAGCTTTGAAAAATAAATATAATAGTTTAACACATAATAACAAGACATGATGCATACTGTCTGTACCGCAATTTTCAACTGTTCAATTCCAAGAGGAAAAAAAATTATAATATTGCAGAAACTCGGGCGAATACGGGTAGTATTATCACATACCGTTAAGAGGAACGACAGCGATCCCTGTTTCATACATGGCCAAAATATCCATTCAAACTGAATGATATACATATATTTTTTTTATTAAAGGTTTAGTAAATATCTACTGCGGATGAGAAGTATTTTATTTAATTTTCTTAGAAAAAGGAGATGCTGCAACACAGCTTTCCGCGGTAGGAACGTCGTATAAAATAACACATTATTTTCTTACCTTATATTATTTTTGTATAAGTTATACTTTTTATACTCTATTCTTTTTATACTTTATACTTTTTATACTTTATACTTTTTATACTTTATACTTTTTATACTTTATACTTTTTATACTTTATACTTTTTTATACTTTGTACTTTTTATACTTTTTATACTTTATACTTTTTATACTTTACACTTTTCATACTTTAAACTTTATTCATGTTCATAGAGTAAATATCAAGTGGACAGCCTCACTTTTAGGTTAGTTTAAAAAAAAACATAACTGATAAAAACCTATATTATATATAATAACAATATATTAATTACATTTAAAATACGTTTTTAAAATACATTTACTTTAGGAAGTATTAAATGCATTAAAATATTAAATATTATTAGAAATAAAGTATCAAACCTAAAAAAATGTTTATAGTGCAAAATCTTTCACGGTACTGTCGTATTGTTCAATGTGACAAATTGCGTTTTTTAGAATATGAACCTAAAACATTTTAATAATTATTCAAGAGCTTTACAAAATATAATAAAACGCCCATTTGGTGATGTTTTTTTGCGTAAATCGAAACATGCGCCCCGTGTTAAGCGGGAATTTCAACCATTTCGCCACCTGCATGAGTGCGGGATTTCGTTCGAATTTTAGGAAGTGGATCGCCTTAAAGTAATTGCAGACTTTGTACGTTGTACCGAATATATATTTATAAACAAATTAATCTTTTTCAATTGTAAAAGTATCAACTTTAATGGTTGTTAAAAATTATGAAAAAAATATGTACCTAACAAATATGGAAAATCTCGAATATCTCCAGTAACATTACGGCGTCAATAGATCCCATCGGTTATCTTTGCAATACATTCTTTGTTAATTTAAATCTGTCTGGTCACTCCAGACTTTCCAGACTACAGACATCCAGACCGCATCTCTATTCCACCTGACTGAATTAGCCTCGGACTATTGCCCCTGAATAATGTGGCATGAGCCCAAAGGACCGAGAAGCTGTAATCTGTAATTCCTGTATTTGCGTCGTGTTGGATATTTCTGGGTTTAGTTTGTACCGCTTCAACAGGTAAATACAAGGCGGATGCAACGGAGGTTATGCACTTCTATTATTGTTTAGTTCTTGTGTTACAAAAAGGATTGGGGTTTCTTTAAAGATAAAATAAATACCTACTGAAATTTAGCTTTATCCGTGTTTGGTGTCCAGATATGAGTAGCCAGGTACTTCCCCACCTTCCTTATCCATATTCCCTTCCACTCCCCCCTCCCTCCTGCTTCACAACATACCCTAATTAAGAATGCCACAGTCCCACTGACTCGACACAGTTGGGACTCTTATGAGGTATTCACATAAAAGAAAAAGGAATCCTTAAATTTCGAATGTGATTTTTATAGAAGTCGTTACAAAATAGCCACCATTCATATTGTTTTTGGGTGCTCTCTATATATTTTTATTTAAGTTTTTAATCCAGCAGGACTGGGTGGGGGTGGTTAGTGCAAACCTAATCTGCCATATTACATGAAATATATACAAATATAAAAAGAGAAATGAATATAATAAAACAAAAATTTAAATAATAATATTAAAATACATGCGAAGTAAAAGAAAGAAAAAAATAATTACGAACTGACAATTAAATCAAAATAAAATAAAGAAAATGAAAAACATAATAGTTAATAAATAATAAGATAGAATAAATTAAATTAATTTATTAATTGATAAACTAAAGTTCTTAAAAACTTAAGACAAGATTTTTGTGCATAGCTCAAAGGGTAACAATTATTTTTATAAACAATAATTGTGTACAAACACTCATCAAATTGAAAAAAACCTTTCCGACAAAGATAAATGTCATGAACGGACTCGAACCGATAGGCCGACGTAGCTCAATGGTAGGCATCTGACCGGCAATCAGAAGATTGCAGGTTTCGGTCCTGTCGGCGACATTTATCTTTGCTTTCGAAATTTCAATTAGTGGTATGTTTCAGGCTTAATATTGTGTTTATAAAAATAATTGTTAAATTAATTTAATTTAAGAGATCGTCTTTCAGGGTGGTAGTCGCATCATCTGCATCCATCGCTCATTGAGTGGAGAGCTGAGCCACTTGGATGCAGCCACGACAATGGCGTTGGTTGACTTCCGTGTCCTGCCCCAGAAGCTGGCTAGTCGGTGGCGAAGTAAGGCGGGGAATGAGTGGACCCTCCCTTGAGTGAACATCGTAGAGGCACTGCCATAGCATAGCCATATTATTTTGAAAAATGTTCTATGCTACATAATTGAATTATTCTAAGCTCTATGCTTTACAAAGAATATTTTTTCAGGGTAAGTCGTGTTCCTCTGGACACTTCTCAATTTTAGGTAAACATTTTCTTTAAAACTTTATACTATTTAGTATGTAGGTTTATGCATTAAAAGATAACACTATATTAAAATATTCAATTGTGAAATTACAAGCTTTGGTTTAAAAAGTTAAAAAATTGAAAAAAAGTTGTGGTTCTTATGTGATGGCCACCCACTGTAGATACATTATAGCTGGTGGTTGAACGACTAACTGACAGGCAAAATTCCTATTTTTTCTATTTTTAAATCCTAAATTCTTATTTTGCGCTCCTGCGACTCTATTGGTTAAAACTATAAGTACAAAATTATTAATTAAGTATTCACTTAAAGCTGAAAGTTATCTCGCTTGAAAAACATTAAGGGACTACTTTGTATTTACCATGTAAATATACGAGTAATGATACGAACCTAACAGATGACATTTTTATTGCGCAATAAAAATGTCAACTGTTAGATACGAACAACCAATGACATTAATGTCATTGCAAACAGCGTGGTAAATACAATGTAGTCCTTGAATGTTTTTCAAGCGCGATAACTTTTAACTTTAAGTGAAAACTTACGTAAACAGTAATGCAGAATTATATTAAAAAATGTTGTCTTACAATTTTTGAACAATATTTTTAAGATCGAAGCTCGAACTAAGCCAAATCAAATGTCCAAGTCCAAGCTAATGTCTACCGTAAGGCAAATTGAAAAAGTTCAATATAAACTTCTATGATACGTTAACTATAAACTCGGATTACCTATTGAAATTATAAATTACAATTATTTAACGAAAGAACTAAAATTATTAATACTCTCAGATAGAAGACTTGTTTCTGATATAACTTTTATTTTTTAAATTGTTAATGGTATTATAGACAGCCCCAATATAGTCAGCTTAATCAAATTTTATATTCCAACTAGAACTACTCGATCTAAAATTTTATTCAATTGTAACAATAATTTCAGGACGTCAACTGAATCATTCAAAAATTCACCTGTACCTTTTCACGCAGACGGTACTTTTTCAGACATAGTGGATATGTTCAACTGCACGGAATGCAAATACAAAATGACGATTATTGCATACATCCTCAACAATTATTAATAAAATATGTGTCTAGAGTATAAGTATCAGAGAATGTGAGGTGTGTTTTGTATATTCGCCTCTGTAGCTAATTATTAAGAATGGTACTTACACGATGTTATTCCTGAATTTGTTCGTGATCCAAATGAAATATTTAGTTGTTATATTTCATGAAGGCTATCTATTTTATCTATGTATTTTATCTTTATAACTAGTGTAATTAACAAAATACGTAAAAGCCCATATAGGGCGTACACAATATAATAAATAAATAAATGTTATGTCAGTGATGATGTGCTAAACGTATGAAAAAGTCGATCAAATTCGTATGCTTTGAAAAACAAATGAACTCCGGACGATACTTAATGTGGTTCACGCGGTAATGGACCCCGTTGCTGAGCGAGATGTGTGAGAACGCGAGTCAAATTGAACTTTGCTGTTGGAATTGGAGTATTAATATTTAGATTAATGGTTTGGGAGAAAACACAACTGTCTAAAAATGTAAGCAATAATATTATATTGTATATTTGTAAAAAGCATTAACTTTGTGGCTCGCCATAATTTACAATAAAAACACATAAATTTGTTGTAGACCACTTTTATTTTATTAAAACTCTACCGGTTTCAGAAGCACCCTTCCTTCATCAGGAGAATATTATAACTAACTTATGATATAGAATATTGACAAGACATAAATTTTAGGTGTTGGAGTGGGGGGTAAACAAATGGGTAGGGGTAATTGTAGGATTTCCGGTAAGAACAGAGCGGTTTATTGGAAAAATATTAAGAATGGGACTAAAAGATAAGTTAATTTAGTTATTTAAAATAGTATTATTAAGGGATTTTCTAATTTCGAGTGCTTCTAAGTTATCCAATTTTTTGCTTTTATTGTTACGGTGAAGAATTTTAACCCCTGTGTCCTTGTTAAAACTATGATCTTTGGAAATTAGATGATTGGAAAATTCTGAGAAGTTATTATTATTTAAGCATCTTAAATGTTCTGTGACTCTAATATTTATATTTCTAGTTGTTTTACCCATGTAGAACTCGTTATTTTTTAATATGCATTTTTTAGATGCATTTACGATGCCCATTTGCTTACCCCCCACTCCAACACCTAAAATTTATATATCTTGTCAATATTCTATATCATAAGTTAGTTTTAATATTCTCCTGATGAAGGAAGGGTGCTTCCGAAACCGGTAGAGTGTTAATAAAATAAAAGTGGTCTACAAAAAATGTATGCGTTTTTTTATTGTATATTATATTGTATTAAAACAAATGACTAACATTGCATGGATGAGCGAGATGATTTAGATGACCATGGCCCATTAAGTAATGTCCATCTGAGCATCCATAGAATAAAATGTAACGACTCGAGTATCTTATTGTGACAAGCCCTGGGAGATTTACAACCGATGACGTTTACAACAACGCGTTTGCTGTTGTTGACGCCTTCGGTGGTTGCATATTACAATGTTGTTTGTTTATATTACAAAATGGCAGACATGTCGCTTTTACAATCCTTTGGTGCAGAATGCAAACAATCGTTCCAGAATGCTTCCCAGAAAACTGCAAACGTAAATTTTATTTTAATGGCGGCCGTGAAATTGCAGTGTTAAAAAAAAACCTTTTGTAAAAATGTTGACTCGTAAACTTGAATGGTTCGTTGAAAATGTTGACAAAGTTGTTTTTTTTTATTATTTGCAAGTAAGTTTTTTAAATTTATTTTTATTTTTATGTGCATACCACACAAGGGTCCCAACCGTTTGGAGCCAGTGAGACTATGGCGTCCCCAATTAGGGAATGCTGTAAGGCTGAATGAGGGGCAGGGAGGGGAAGGAGAAGGGGAAGAGGAAGGTGGGGAAATACCTGGCTATTCAGATCTGGTTACGAATGGTCAGAATGGTGGTCGTCCACCAGGGCGATTCTGAACGTATCTTCCACTCTGGAACGTGCGGAAATATACTGTATATTATTTTAATAAATTAATCATGAAACAACACAAAATAAATAAATAAAACTTCATTGTCTAGATATTTTTTTAATTTTTAAATAATAATAATTTTTTTAAACCGGGAAACCCTACAATTATATAATACAAGCTGAAGTACTTGGCATAGCTCGGGGTCATGTACGCTTCGAAGTAAAATTTTGATGATGTATTAACCCTACCCCTATCCCTACCTAGTAATTTTCCTCTTATTTCAAACGCCAAGTGGGTAAAACTTCATTAAGAAATAGCAACATTCTGCTATAAGGGGTTGGTAAGGGGGATGGGGAGTGGTTTTCGAAATCTTATATGAATAGTGACCTTCCTCTTGTTTTGAAGATCAAGTGTGCAAAATTTCATCGAGCTCGGAATAAAACTGTAGATTTGTATACAAAACACACAAGAAGATTAGTGAAGTTTTCTGTATATAATGTTGTGTTTGAATGTTTTATTGCTCTACTAATTTATTTATCGACTAGTAAATCTCGGTTTTACGCGAATATACCAACTGTTCGGACCAGTGGGACTATGCCATTGGGAGGAGCTAAACGTCGAACCACTGTTATTCTTCATGGAAAAGTCGCGACTGAGGTAGATTGGGCTGGTGATAAGAATGCCAGAAGATCTGTGGGTGCTATTCCATAGGGAAGACATCCAGTAGGCCGCCCCAGACATAGATGAAAGAAGCAACTCCAAAGGCTGTGCGAGGAGAGGCTGGACCTGCTACGGACGGATGCCGTTGACATAGCACAGGACAGGGAAGGCCTTGTCGATGCAATGGGTCCCCGATCCGAGTAGGACATGAGGAAAAAGATGTATGTAGTTATGTAGCCGAAACCAAACTATTTTATAATCGAATCTATACCCTATGGCACAAATTCCATCAGACGCCACTGTTATTTAAGGAAATTTTAAGTAAGTGAGTATAACAATGCTTGGGTGGGGTCGTCTTTAGGAGTATAATTTTTAAGGTCAAAGATAGATATATATTTTATGGTATTTTATGAACTCTCCATAATTGTTCACACGAGTTCCCAGGGCGCCTTTCAATACTTCTAATACGAGTCATGATTTCCCCAAATACTCAGCACGATCCTCAGTCCTCAGTGTACAGGGTATATGGCACTCGATGCGTAATATTGAAGGTACTTCTGAAAATGGAGATAAAATATTAATTAAAAGATCATTCGAACGTAGTATAACGATAGTCATCGACAAATCAGCATCTGAAAGTAGATGGAACGGTACGTAGGATAACGGAATAATCAGTAAACGTTAAAATGTCCTGAAGTGGTGCTTATCGGATTCATTAATGCTATGTAATAATTATTATTATTTATAGATGAATTAAAAATTAATCATCATAAAGATAGCTTCCAATAATGCGGGATTCAAAATGGAGAATAATATTGACAAATCTTGAATTTGAGACATGATATCGATAAAGATGACATAAATTGAACTGGTCTCATTAGCAAAGTTGGTTAAGCGGTAGCCCCGGATAGGCAGAGGTCTTGGGTTCGAGTCCCAGATGCGACTGAAATCTTTTTATTTTATGTTGTTTTTTTTCCGTTTTCATGTTTCATATAGGTTATGTTAATATTATTTTTTCAATGATTAAATGAATTAAAAATTATTTTGTATTCATCACTTTATTAATATATTCGTACACGTATCAACATGTATCGAAAGCGATGCTTTCTTCATCAGGAATATATAGAATACTAAAAAAATAATAATGTCAAGTATAGACAAACGATAAACATATAACACAATAATATGAGAATCGAAATATGTTCCTAAAATATATATTTTCGAGAAAAAAACTATTCCCAAAAAACGAAAATCGCTTTAGTAACAGAATAAATAACGTACTTGAAGTACAATTTAGTATCTACAGAATGTTAGTGTCCAAACATATCATCTTTAAACACATACAAAAATGAAAAAAAAAACTGGATTAAAACCAAAGATATCAACCTTTTCCGCTATAATTGTATATTTTTTCCCATTTTATTTTGTGTTCAATCATTTTCCTATTCTTAATTAACTTACAATGTTTATTTAACTTACTTTCAACGTCCATTTATTACTACAAATATACTAATGTACTGCCACTAACAGATACCAGGTATACCCACGCACTGGCCTTGCCTATGTGGGATTTTTTGCATTATATACATTACTCGTGGGTTTATATACATGTGTTCAGATGTAAATAAAATTGAATATTAAAAAAAATGTTTATAACCTGTTCAGATGTAAATAAAATTGAATATTAAAAAAAAAAATTATAACCTTTTTACCTTGTTCGTGTGAATGTATGTATGAAAAAAATTAATAAATACATAAAAAAATAATAATAAAAAATAAATAAAGTTATCTTTTTCTTTTCTGTGTCTTTTTGGTTTCATGTTTCAATTTGGTAGTTGTTAATATTATCTTCAATTATTAAATTATTTAAATTAACACCATATGTGAGCTCGTAGTGTTATAATCACATTTCGAATGCCCTTTTTTATTATTTAATTAAGTTAAAAGAAATACATAATAATTTTAACTACATACGTATTATATTAATTAACTACATACATACATATTATTCTTAATCTATATATTCTTAATAATTCGTAGTATTGGTGTTCCCGAAATTTATTGGAGAGTGGTAAAAAAAAACACACATCAAGCACCAGGCACCCTGTAATATACGATACAAACCTCAGTACCTTCTTTTCCTTCCCACCTTTAACTACTATTGATCGGAGATCTAACGAGTATCAATTACGCCCCTTTACAAAGGAAAGCCGAGAGAAAAATATACATTCGACCATTATCAAAATTACTACCTATCTTCATTCAGTAAGGAAGAATGTTTCCCAATCAGACAACATAGTTTATTTTTTTATACAGTGGGAATTTATACCCGCTAAGCTACTGCAAGAAGCGTATCCACGGGAGTTTAGTTCAATAATATTATAAAATTCAACAATAAATAAAAAATAATCATAAAAATAGTTGCGCAATAATAGAACCATATCGGTACATGCATGTTTTGATCAATGCTGAATCTTTTTTTTTTAAACACGAAAATTTCTCCCAACAGAGTCCAATTACATAAGAGCGATTAAATGATATAAAAATATCAAAACATCAGCAAGTATCACACAAGTTGAGAAAAATAAAAACAGTAGTACAGTAAAGTTTTGTTACAGTGAGAATAGACTCTTACTAATAGACTCTTGGTAATATAATACTAGCACTAATTTATTATTGCACTAAATAATTATAAAGATATCTGCAGATATCAAGGATTACGTACAATCTCAAGGAGACTATCATATTTGTTTAAAAGACAACATAACAGGTCTTCCACATATTATCCGACCATCCGGTCGTCCTTTCCTAAAGTTGGTAGGCAAGCACGACCGGATTATCGAACCTTTCCACGCCATCGCTTTTTTTAGTATCGGGCTGCCCGCTCGTGTGGAAGGCCTATTAGAAAGAATAAAATAATATCAATAAATAAGGTCATTTCCCAAAAGCTAATACTTTAACAGTGAGAGTTTCGTTTTACAGCAATTGTTTGTTTGTCACCTTGTTAATGTATTCAAGGGTTCGTTGACCATATTTAGGGGGGGGGGGGGGGACATTGAAGACTGCAGACACGTATGTTTGAGTTTTGCGGCGTTTCCAAGGAAAATTTTATTTCGTGAATCAAAGGATGGCAAAAATATTTTTATACTTTAAAATGAAACACCTGCTTTGTAAAATCTATCGGGTAATTAGTATAATGTAATTAGTATGTCGGAATACCAAATATTGTGCTATTTATTATCTCAATAATGAACTCCAATGAAAAACATTATAGGCTAAAAAAAAAACATATTCATATATACCAACAATCGCTGATTCTGAATACGTAAGTTTCATCATGTAAGTAGAATTAATAAATAGTTATAAAAAAAACAATTATAATCGAAAAGGACTTTCGGCGGGTTCTGACATAATTTAGGCAGCTGAATCACGGGTCGGTAGGACGCGTGCTTTAAGAATGAGGGCAATGTTGCGCGAAGTCGCGCTGCGTGGACTCGCACACGGGTCTCCACCGCTTCATAGAAATTACATTTCAAGAGGATTCATGTTTTTTTATAAATTCGTAATTATTTATTTTGGGAGTTGTTCATTTCAAACCGACTTGTGTGGAAGCGGCCTTACTGTTAAACGACAAAACTACATATGCACGTATGACGTCACGCGTGCCCTTCCAGATTTCGATCGTTTTAGCGGGCTTTGAGAAATTCAAAATTCAAATTTTGAACGTTAATTTAAATACGAAAACGAGAAAAAAATACTGTTACCTATTTAAAGTTTGAAGGTATTCGTAAAAATAAAAACTTATATAAATTATTGGAGTTCCTTTATTACTATTACCTACGTGATTTAGTACCCACTTCTGATATTTTGTACAAGGGAATCATACGTAGAGGAAGTTAACGGATTACCAAACGTGATCCCGTAATGACGTTGGGCGTGTTAGAACAATTATTATGACTGAGATCTACGGACAGGGGTCAGTCGGACCAGACCAGGGCCTTTTGATCCCCCGGCCTCGGTCTCGGGGTCCCGTAGACCGATAGACCCTCGTTCCTTACTTTAGAACGGTGAGAGGTCATCACGAAATTTTGGGGAAAAATGATTAACTAGATGATTCAAATACCATTGAACACTGCGTGGTTGGGAAATATCTACATGTGTTTGTTCCAAAATTCCTAACAATTATAAGCCTAGCCGCTCGACGCTCACCCTCAGTCTGGTGGTTTAGAAAAGGAATAAAATACTTATTTAATAAATTGTGAGAATTTTTCCTAAATTTCTTATTTTTAAACTTCTTTTGGCTAGGGGCACTAGTGTAGCAAGTTTCCGTAAAATGTCAGGAGCTGCGTGTATTGTCAATAAAGTATTTGCCCTTAACCCTTCCTGGTCAGCGTTGTCAATTGATTTGACATGTATCTAATTATTTAAATATCTCTGTAAATATACTAAACACAGAGTTCATATTTTATGTGTTCCTCAGCAATACATTTATGTATCGGATAAAACAATCATAATAGATAAGTATTTATCGAACGCAACAGATCATATATGTATGTCTGTGTGCGTCGATAACTTGTCGAGTGGTGCGGTAGTGATCGAGAAGGGTACGGGGTGTCGCTCACCATGCCACCATGCGCGGTCGTCAGTACTAACCGGCGGTCTGCCGGTTTTAATGAACGTATCATGCGTTTTCAGCACGTATACACAATATTTTATGTATGTACATATGTATCTACTAGTATGTACTTCTAATAAACTGATTTACATAAGTAATAAATGGTTATTCATTGTTATCCTACTTAAAAGTACAAATGCGTACCCCGTGTACTGAGTACATAGCACCGGAGCTCGAGGGATTTTATAGCACTGTGAGGGAAGGGCTTATGACGCATTTACTTGCATGATTGATTGCAGATGAATGTACACATTTATAAAGGTACTAATAAGAAATATAAATAATATTGATGTGACATGCGAATGATTGAGTTACGTTCGTAAGTTCCTACCCCGACCACGAAAGTGTCATTTGATGGAGAAATACCTCGTAAAATTCCAAGTTCCCTAGTGAACATTGAGCACTATTGACCACTTTGTGTGCTCTATCCAGTGGCTTAGCCAGAAATAGGCGACATGGGCAATCGGTCTGGAGCCAGGTACAAATGGAAAATATTAGCAATTTTTAATACAAACTGATGTATTTTTTATTTAATTTATCACCGAGTGCCAAATAAATTTATCTTTAGATATTACAACCATAAAATTAAACTTAAGACCGTATTACGGTACTTGAATTCTGCCTGTCGTTATTTTGACATTTTTTTCCCTCAGTTATTTAGTAGTTTTGTAAGTAGGTAATATCAAATACCGTAGAAATCTTCTTCTTCTATCTTATTTCGATTATATAAAGAAAAGTGTCCCGGGCGGGCAGTGTGTGTTTGTTTTGCATACAAATCTACAGTTTTATTCCGAGCTTGATGAAATTTTGAACATTTTACCGTCGAAACAAGAGGAAGGTCGCTGACTACATGATGTTTGGAAAAACCACCCCCTCCCCATTTCCCACCCCTTAAAGCAGAGTGCTGGTAGTTCTTGACGAAATTTTGCACGTTTGACGTTCAAAATAAGAGGAAAATTAATGGGTAGGGTAGGAGTAACACAACCATTCATATTCCTGGGCAAAGTCGGATACTTCAGCTATTTTAATACATAATAGCTTCTGACATTTTCCATGCAATGAGATGTGCAACGGGGCAGGATTGTATATTTGAATTGAATATTTTATTTATTTTATTTTCTGTGAAACATATTTTTAATACATTTAAGAAATCGAAACTCATAAAATAAATAGCAGGTAACCCACATACGACCTTACTTCTTTTTCTTCATAAATAAATACAAAATTTAAGTGGCAATTAAGTTTGTTCCAACAGTTATAAGCCTCGCTGCTCGCACTCGGTCTGGTGGTTTAGAAAGGGCATAAAATACTTATTTCATAAATTATGGGAAATTTTCTCACAATTTCTCATTTTCAGATTTCTTTTGGGTTAACATACCAAAACTCTTATAATTCGTTTTTATTATATATAATTTATTAAGAATATGTTTCACACAAAACCCATTAAAATGTTCGAAAAAAAATCAATTCCGTCAACGGGCGCCTTTGGGGGCGCTAGTGTAGCATGTTTCCATCAAATGTTAGGAGCTGCGCATATTGTCATTTAAATAGTAATAAGCGATTTTTACAGATACATTTCAGTTTTCTGTTCACTTTTTAGTAGTAGGGTCTGTCCAAAGAATACCCACGTAATTCACCCCAATACATACCTAGAGTTCAAAGTACATATCGTCCTTCTGTAGCAATGGTCACCAATAATTCTCGTGCCTTTCAATATAGTCTATTCAGAAAAGAATATCCGATTGAAAAAAGTTGTCCCTATTATTTGATTTGCGCACATTTTGAACCACCGAAACTCATTATTTTACCGAACTACCCATATAAACGTACGTGATACGGCCGTTATATTATCGCCCGAATGCAACAAACCGTATCTCGTACGTTATGGTATCTCAAGGAAACATGAAATACAAAAAATACAGAAAAAATGTAACGATCGTAACTGCGACTCGAACGCAAATCCTGTAGTCTTACCGGGACTGGCGTCTCTACTAATTCAGATTTTGATACCTAATTATTTTCCGCCATTTTTATCGATCGCATATTATAATGTAAGAATTATTAGTGTTATCATCAAACAATTCCAATGTTTTTAGCGACCATCTTTTGTATTTTGTATATTTGGGTTAGAATCCCAGTTGCGACCGTTACTTTTATTAATTTTCTGTGTCGTTTTCTGTTTCATAATTCATTGAGATATGATAACATTGTCTTCTTCAATGATTACATATAACAATTACGTTTTCTAATATCCAACAAACAGAATATTAAAAATACTACTCAAATCATTCATCTAAAAACTACCATATATACGCAAAAAATCTATGAGCCTTCAGCTAACAGATATATTATTACAAATATTTAAAAAAAAAAAACTTTGAAGTAGAATATCTCCGAATCTTTTTTTTTTTTTTTGGTCATTTGATGACTTTTTGCTGCAGAGAGACGATATTTGTGAAGAAATGGGGCCCAGCACAAAGGCCTGCCCGGAGGACGCGAGTTTGTCGCTATGCCACTGCTTATACCCATATGTTCCTATACAAGTACGTCGATTACATATTACTATGACCTATCCGCTGTAAAACATGTATGAATGTGTAAAAAGCGAGAGTTTGTTACAATATAAAGAGAACGACTGCATTTCCTATGACTCACTCAATCAGCCTTATTTCTATTTTAATATTGATAAGTGTTTATTTCTAAGAAAATACACATATTTTATTTTTACTTTTATTCAATTCAGAAAAACTTTTTACAGTAAGAACACTTTGACTGTCCAGTTCCCGTTTTAGGACAGTAAACAAACTAAACTATTCACACATCGGTATCACCATTTTATCTGAGTGATTTCTCTTTCTATGACAGGTATTTGGTGATATGTACAACATACGCAAAAATGGTTATACTTCTCTAGCAAAATATTGTATAGTGGCGTACACCCTTCATAAAATATGATTTTCTTTTCCTAAAAAACGACCAAGAACACAAATAATAAAAAAATAAATACCAGGATTAAATAGTATCTCCAATAACACGTGTTTTCCAATATTACCCATGTCCTCTGTGTGCAAAACCATAAATAAATATCGTTAATAAACAGTGTTTATATCTAGTGACCTGCCGGGTAAGCTTGGTCCTGTATAATAATAATCGTTCGGCAGATTTACGCTAAAACAATCCTGACTCATCTTTATTCAAACAAAAGTAAATACTATGAAAAAAGAGTAAATACTCGTATTAGTAGAAATGCCAACAAAGATTTACTTCAAATTCCTGTAATTCATACTACTTTTGGGCAAAGGAATTTTAGGTAGCTTGCGATAAGAATTTAAAACATTCTTCCGGTTAGCATAAAAAAATCTGATTCACAAAAAATATTTAAACAGAATGTAAAAAAAAATAATTAAAAGTAATGATAGGGCATTTACCGGTGTACTCACCCAAATTCGAAATTATTGATTCAACGATTTACAAAGCATATATAAGTGTATATTCATAGGTATTTTAAAATTATAAAATAATTTGCAAAATTACTGCCTCAACACAGGCTAGCCTAGTGAGGCGGGTTATGTGAAACTTCAACTATAACTGTTATTATATTATTTTCTATTTTTCTTTGTACACCACTGTACACTTACATTATTATATTATACATGTTTTTTAGTTATAGTTAAATGTAATTACAATAAAGATATTATTATTATTATTAATATTTTCTGCAAGTGCATAAAATTAATAGCATGTACCCTTAGAGTAACAATATATCATTACTCTAAGCATGTACCAGTATATATTTTAACCCGTCATCACGTTCATTTGTAAAATACATCGCACATATAGTTTAGGTATTACAGATCGATGAACTGGTGAATGCAAAAAAATACATACTTGTATATTTGTACAGCGCCCTTGGGGTGATTTTCAACAAAAACGGCGCAATAAAAATCATCCAAATATTATTATTATTATTGTTACTGGGTTTAGCGCCTCCCCCATCGCTAAATATGCAACCCTTTTAACATGTTTTCCCTCAGACGATTGTGCCGTTCAGGGGCCTAAGTATTCATCTTTTTGCGCCAGCTAACGCAAATTAAATCGTCCATAAATAACAGTTTTGACAGTTTTCACAAACGCAGCGTCTTCTCTTGCGTTAGCGCTACGGATTTGTCTCTTAGCGTAAATGCAAACTTAATGTTGTTAACGCGATACGGGCTACCAAACTGTCAAAATGCTAGCTAACGCAAAAGATAAGTCTGTATCCCCTGAACTCGGTTGGAAGTTGCAACCCTCTTTCTGATACAACCTTTATGGGAAAGAGGAACGGTTACATCTTTAGAGTAACGATATTATTACTCTAAGGTTACATCAGAGCTACCAGACGTTTAAGATGGCGCTCCGTGTTCTGTGTGTATCTACTCTGTGCCTATAATCGTCACGATAATAAAATTTCGAATTTATTTTTACTAATGCTTAGTCTGACTTTTAAAAGCAGAAAAATATTGAGGCTTGATGGCTCATAGGAAAATCAAAGTAACTTTTAAAAAGCACATTTGTCCTAGTGTATATGTTTTATTTTATACAAAAGATGTTCAGAAATTAGTGGTACTTTCCAACAGGAGATGATTCTACATTCTAAGATAATTTTATGTACAATTTTTATTGTATTAGTTAACGCTTTGCAAGGAAGAAAATTACAAGGATTTTTTTGTTGTATTTCTCATATTTTATTTAGCGAAATATCCATGTATTAGAAGATGTTAGATAAATAAAAACGAAATCAAATTTACAGACAAAATTTTTAAATAATTTGAAAAACTTTGAAAAATTAAGTATGAAGTTTTGCCTTCATTCTTTAAAACTAACTAACTAACCATCACGCCGTTTCCCCGCAGGGGTAGGCAGAGAGGACGGACCGCCAAACAACTCGATCTTGGCATACACTTCTTGCTTCATTCACATTCATACAACGCCTCATACATTCTCTTCTGTTATTCCGACTTCTGATATGGCCCGACTCGAGTATTTGATTCACT